>JARKHS020032268.1:0-50336 GCA_030143305.2 Amblyomma americanum
ATCACTAACCCATGTAGCTGTCTTTTTTTATAAGGAAGGGAATATGTTGTATATGTGGTTTCGGTTTCGGTTTGGGGATCACCTGCCGCCAGAGGCACCAGTGTCGCTATGTGTATATATATGACTGTATGTGGAAATAAACCGGGATGGTTTTGGTTGCTAGCAGTTCATGTACTTGAGCGGCACCCGCCGCTACAACACAAAGCTTCTGAGAAAGCTGTCTAGCTTTGCTCTGCAACCGTATAACTGCGATCAAGTAGAAACTCATGAGTAATTACAGCCTAATTGAAATGCACTTCACCTCTAGTGTTTCCCTTAAAACACTTTGGACTACATTCTGAATGTGCATTCCAAGAGCATCTTCCATTCCCCAATATTACCCTTGCCCTAAAACAGTTACAAATCTGAAACTCAAAACAAAACAAGAGGCTCCATGCTGACACTGTCAACAGGAATTTTCTATTCAGTATTTAAGAAAATATGCATCCTATTGTAACAATATTTTTGATACAGCATTGTGTACACAGACTTAGGACACAAATCAATCGCACTCTCACTTTACAGTTCCATTCAGTGCCTCTCATGATGAACCTTCATGTCTACTCTTTGGTTATAAGAGGGTTTTTGCTGCAGTGCTGCCTCCATTACCTTTCCAATTTCATATTCTTATTTTGCCAAGGCTGTATAGTCTGACTGCACCTGTTTCAGTTAATAGGTATTTTAGCAGGCTAGTAGCTGCAGTCCACAGAGTGTTTGAAGTTACTTTCCTTGCAATGGAATAAAATGTAGCAGGAAGCTTTTAGACAACTGGATTCTTATGCTGCAAACCTGTTGGACCTAACATGTGCTTTCTGGCAGTTTCTCAGGGTCATCTTGCTGCATTTTTGGAGTACACTGAAACTTAAAATTAGAGACAATGTTAGATAATGCTTCGTGCTACATGCATAGAAGCAACTTTACATTTTTTTTTGTCGTGGCTGCAATCATAGCAGGATGACCTAGAGCATGAACTAACACATGCTGACGTTTCAGTTTAGGTTCCCTGTTGGGCTTTGCAGAAACTATATGCTTGCTGCATGAAGTCGAGGGTTGGACGGAAACCTGTCTGATCGGGGCTGTACGTGGAGAAGGCAGAACACCGAGCAAAATAAAATGAACTCCTAAATGACGTTTCAGCTCCCACACGGGAGCCTTTTTCACAAACAGGTGCAGACGTGTAAGGCTGGCTATTTAAGCTTGAAAATGTGCCCTAGGCAGCGGGCGTATGCACTAGGAAGTGCTCCGTCAGTGCGATTAAGAGTGTGTTTGGTTTTCTGGATCATTAAGGATTCTAGATATAGACAGCTCTGGAGATTCTTTTCTGTTTTCAAAATGCACGCGTTGCTCAATCTATATGATGCTGCTTGCTTTCAGAATTTTCGAAGAGTGCATTTGACGAAGCTTTCTTGTTTGCAACATCATACTGGTGTTGTTTCAACCTTTCAACGAAGTTTCCACTTTAACCCACATGCACATGGTTTTACAGTCTCTGCACGGTATACTGTACACTACGCCCGGAAATTTTTTTTTTGGTGCGGACAGCTCTATACCTGGCTTGAAAAGCGATGATATTCTAGAGTTTCGTTTTTATTCATTATTCTCAGCAATCACTGTCTGCAACTCTCTACTAGCAATCATCACATCATCTAGTACAGAAGCATCATTCCATAAAAGGTTGATAAAGTGTGTACTTTTTAATTACCTTCATTTGCCATGCCAATGAACCCTGTATTTATTGTGTATGGCTTTTATTGCTTGAGTGCTTTTGTATAGTATGGTGTTCTCTTTTTGCCATGTTCCTTAATGAGTTTGTAAAATTGAGCATGAATCTAATTTTCTGTTGTGATTGTTAATTCCTGCTGTACCTGTTTTACGATATGTAGTTGCTATCTGCCAGATGTTTAATATGTGTCATATATACAATTAATAACAGGAGGTCCCCCTGACAGTTTCTACTCGGGGCCTCCTCCTCTACTAATTTATTTACCTCATGCCTGCACTAGTTTTTGAATTAACAATAATGTATCTCAAACAAAACTTTGCAGTGGTTATTCGTCATCTGCATGCCGCCTTGCTCACATACTGTTAGATTCACACCGCCTGCTAAGCTAGACCGCATGCTGAAGGTCAGATTTTGAGTTAATGGGATTGGTATATCATTCCAAGATGTTAAATAGGCCAAGGTATTTGGTCCTGATGATATTCCTTCGAGTGTAATTCACAAATTGTGTATGATTCACCTACTTTGCTAAAAGCTTTGCAAACTGTTCACATCACCTTTACAAGAAAGTGTTGTAATCACTTCGATAGGTACAGAGTTAATCATATTACTTTAAGAACAAGCAAGAAATTTATGTTTAGCAGTGCTTTTTATCTCAGGCCTTGGATTAAGCATGTGAATTACATTTCGAACGAGGCAGCCATCAGCTCCTGGTTTATTACAGTAGAGATTCGGTCATTTGCAAAGGGATTTCAGAATACAGCTGATAGTCAAGTCTGAGCTATACTTGAGTATGGATGTGTTTGTTGGGGCTTGCATACATGGCCACTTATAAGTAAATTAAAAAAATTCACAACAGTGCTGCTTGATTTCCACCGGGAAATTAAAGACAGCAACACAGAATGACAGAGCAAATGCAAACTGAAATAGAAACAGCAGCAGAACGCACACGGGAAAAATCTTTGATTAAAATCTTTCTACAATATTTACTTGCTAAAACTGCTTTAAACTGTGAGAAATATACTCAACCAACAACTTAATTACATATTCAAGCATTTCAAGGTAAAAGCTTTCCTTAAAGGGTGATGTTTTCCATTCTTCTGTTTTTTACCTATCCTAGAGTAGAACAGCTTAGTGTCAAGTACTGTCCATATATTATCCAATGGTACTTTCTTCCATGATTTCAATGAGTAGACTGTTTTCTTTTTCAATATTTTTAACTCCTTGGATGCTATGGGGTGGTGCAAGTAACTATTAAAAATATATTGATGTTCAGAGAAGTAGCCACCTTTTTTTTTATTCTGAGGACACTAGATAAGCTCCAAGCCATCAAAGGGGGGCTCACTACACATCAAGAGTCATTATGCATTGGATAAAAGGAGCAAGCACATAAACCACGCATGGAAAGCAGGTCCCTAAGTGAGAGAAGCTTGCACTTTCAGAAGCAATATCACTTATGCTTAGGACCTACCAGATCACAGATTGCAGAAGATATGTGGATGCCACATCGAGCTCAGATTAGACACAGATCAGTGGATGCAATATTAATAATGACTACTGTTTGCACAGTTTATTTAGGGGAGGTTGTGCTTAGTGGGATTTTTCCCTTCCTGTGCCCAATGTTAAGATAAGACAACAAGTATATGCCATCATGAAACTGTTTGCAACAGTGTCTAAATTAAGGAAATGATCTTACAGCCCAATACACTGTTCTAGGTTACCTGAAACAATTGACACAAGCTCCTTTATTTAAGTTTCGCCTAATCAGTCATGCGACAACGTCACCCGTAACCACACGCAGCTTTCATGAGAGGTGTCAGGTAGATATGAACGTTTGACGATTCAGCAATTTGAAAAAAGAAGTGCCACAACCCAAGACGAAGAATGGGCAAAATGAGTATGGACTGTCGTGACAATTTTTGCAGTAAACCATGAAAATATACGCTGAAAACCTACATCATACAAAAACCACTCTGTTAGGGACATTACGGCAGCACCGCTAAGAGAAAAGACTCAACATAGCGACGGTTACGCAGAAAAATCACCGACAATGAAACAAAAGTGCCAGAAGGAATGTTGGCTTTCTTATTGTGAAAGGCCAGGAATTTTACACACTGCCTGTGACACTCACCTATTCGCACAAATGCAGGCCAGGCTAGCGTTACTACAATACAACTTGGGCCTGGCAGACGCTTGCATGCGTCGGGAACGGACGTGGGCAACACTGCACTTGGCTGCAGCGTCTGTTTTGGCAACATTGCACTTGTCGGGAACGGGCGTGGGCAACACTGACCTTGGGTGCAGCGTCTGTTTTGGCAACATTGCACTTGTCGGGGACGGGCATGGGCAACATTGGGCTTGTCTGCAACGGCTAGCAAACGGAAATACGCCACCGGGCGGGGGTAGGGGAGCCTCGGTGCACTGGGAGTGTATGCAAGCACCGGGCGGGGGGAGGGGAGCCACGGTGCACTGGGTGTGTGTGCAAGCACCGGGCGGCGGGAGGGGATCCTCGGTGCACTGGGAGTGTGTGCAAGCACCGGGCGGGGAGGAGGGGAGCTACGGTGCATTGGGAGTGTGTGCAAGCACCGGGCGGGGGGAGGGGAGCCTCGGTGCACTGGAAGTGTGTGCAAGCACCGGGCTGGGGGGAGGGGAGCCACGGTGCACTGAGAGTGTGTGCAAGCACCGGGAGGGGGGAGGGGAGCCTCGGTGCACTGGGAGTGTGTGCAAGCACCTGGCGGGGGAGGGAGGGGAGCCTCGGTGCACTGGGAGTGCGTGCAAGCACCTGGCGGGGGGGGGGGGGCGAGTAGCCTCGGTGCACTGGGAATGTGTGCAAGCACCGGGCAGGGGGAATGAGCATCGGTCCACTCAGATCCATCGCCTCGTGCTGGACGGGGCGAAGGTCTAGACGAGGATGCTCAGGCCAGTCTCCTCGAAGAAGGATAGGAGGACCCGGTGCGCCAGGAGCTGGCTGCGAGCCGGTAAGAGGAGGTCGTGCTTCGTGGTAGTCGGGAGACCGAGTGCTCGGTATCCCGACTCGAGTCGTCGCCTGCGGGGATCATGGGTCGGGCATGCCGGCAGGAGATGGCCGAGCGTCCCCGTGTCCCCGCAGGAGAAGAAGGCAGGAGAGGGGCCCTGCCGCAGGCGTACAACCTGGAGGGTGTCCACGTGCACCGGATGCGCATTCACAGTATGGGGGCTTGGTACCGCCTGGGCAGCTGGTCCGAGAGCCGGCGGAAGGGCTTGTAGGCCGCAATCCTCCGTTCGGGGTGAAGGGCCCGTACCATCTGCATGAGGAGGGGGCGGGCACAGTCATGTTGAGTCACCGCAAAGGATACCGGGGACCCATCGATGTGGGCAGACTTGGCCAGGGCGTCAGCCAGGTCGTTGCCTTCAATGCCGGAGTGGCCCGGCACCCAATGCAGGGAGATCTGGTGGCCCGCATCCTCCAGGGTCTGCAGGCGGGCCCTTAGCAGGGAGGTAGTGGTCACGTTGTCATGAGACCTGGACAGCAGCTGGAGGGCTGGCCGGGAGTCACAGAGGACCGCGACTGGACCAGGTGGGATGGTCGCAATCAGGTCTGCTGCCAGGTGGAGTCCGGCCAGCTCAGCCGCAGTGGAACTGCCCCGGAAGGGCAGCCTGCACATCCTTGTCGTGTTCAGCTGCGGAGCCACGAGTGCCGCTGCCCCCTGTCCTGTGGCTGGCAGCACCGACCCATCGGTGAAGAGAAGGGTGTACCCCTTCATCTCATCCAGGAAGGCAGCAGCGGTCTGATTGAGGTCCGCAGCTGGTGTGTGGCGCTTGGACGTGCCTCCGAAGTCCAGGGAGACCTGCAGGGGAGGACGCGTAGGTGGTGAGGGGAGGGCAGGATGGCTGGCGGGAGGGCCCAGGGACTCCATATAGGCAGCGGAGAGCATGCCCATCCTGAGGGGGGGGGGGGCGTTCCGAGAGGCGTGCACGGAGGGCTCCGCCGTCAGGAACATGGTGCAGCCGGTCCATGTGTGTGAGGCCTCTCTGTAAGAGAAGAAGATTTTGTGGGAGCACCCCCGCCTCGGCTAGGGTGGCTGCGATCTGGGAGCTCTGTGGGACTCCCAGGAGACAGCGGATCCATTTCCGCCGATAGGTCTCGAGGCGGCGGAGCCGGGTGGTCCTGATAGTCACCAGAGGAAGGGCGTAGAGCACCGCTGATGTCCCAGCTGCCTCAAACAGCCGGATGGCCCAGGTACAGGAACAGCCGTCCCCGCGTGCCAGGAGGCGTTCGGCTGCTCGGCCGACGCGGTCCAGGTGGAGCAGGAGCGGCTTGTCCGCTGGGATCCAAGTGAGGCGATGGTCGATAGTGAGACCGAGGTACCTCACTTGCTGCCTCCAGGGGAGGTCGGTGCCGTCAATCCGCAGGGTACGGATTCGCGACGTGGCCCGTGCACCCCGCGAATGGACGAAGAGTGCCTCTGACTTGGTGGCAGAGAGCACCAGGCCCCTGGACGCCAGGAAGCACTGCACCTCGTCGAGGGCTCGCCGGAGGGCCTGCCTGGCACAGGTGATGTGCCTCCGGGAGGCCCGGACCCAAAGGGCGACGTCGTCCGCATACACGAAGCAGAAGGGCCTGTGGCGAAGACCCTGCTGGACGGCGGACGAGAGGTCGGCCATGACCAGGTTGGAGAGGAAGGGGCTGAGAACTGAGCCCTGGGGGACACCGGTGGTGATGGGCTGCGGAGAGCTCAGGGTGCCCCCAACCCGAACCTGCATGGAGCGGGTGGAAAGAAATGCGGTTACGAATTGACGCAACCGCCCGGTCACTCCAAGTTCGTCCAGGGCCTGCTCGGTGGTGGAGTGGGGCAGGCTGTCGACGGCTGCCTGGACGTCCAGGAGGACCAAGATGGCGACGTCTCCTTGCTGCTTGGCCTCCTCCAGGCAGGAGACCACGTCAGAGATGAAATCTGCCGTGCAGCGGTGCCTGCGGCAGCCCGTTTGGCACTCGGAGAGGAAGCCGCAGGCGCTGGCCATCCAGGAGAGGCGGTGAAGGGCCACGAACTTCATGGTTTTGCAGGCCGCCGAGGTCAGCGAGACAGGCCGGTAGGAGGAAAGAGCCCTGGGGGGTTACCTCGCCTTCCTGATCGGGACCACGATGGCCGTGGACCAGCTCTCTGGAAAGATCCCGCTGTCCCAGATGCTGTTGAAGGCGTCCAGGAGGCGTGCCTGCTCAGGGGCATCCAGGTTTCGCAGCATCTGCAAAGTGAGCCCATCTTCCCCAGGAGCGCTCTTCCGCTTAGAGTGGTGGAGGGCACGGTGGAGCTCGTGGGGGTGATGGGTGCATCACACAGGGCTGCGAAAGAACTGGCTAGGCCTGCCGGAAAGGGGGGGGGGGGGTCGTCCGGGAGAGGGCTGGACATTTCGACGAGGCCCATCTTCACCATCGGGCGTCAGGACAGCACCGGCGGGGCGAGGAGGAAAGTCTCCCTCTTGGAGAAGCGAAAGCAGCGACGGGAGCGCCAGCTCGAAGGTTACGCGGAACTCCGCTGACTCCGCGGAGCCGGAGTCTCTTCGGGATCCGGCCAGCGTCACGGGCGGTTGCAGCCGTACGCTCTCGTCACCTTCCGCGGCAGGAGCACGGAGATCCTTTGTGCCTTGCCGCTGGACTTCTGGTTCCAGGCAGCGAAGTGAGAGCAGCAAACGCGCGCTCTCGGCACCTTCCTTCCCCAGCAAATGCTCGGGGGTGGCTTTGCCCCAAGAATAACCGTCGGTGCGCACGGGAAAACCCGGCCGCCATTGCCGACGCATGCAAACGTTCACTGCCGATACCTCCGAAGTAGCGCCACTGCCCCAGCCGGTAAGTCGGAAGCCCGTGTCACCTAGCCTTCTACTTCCGAGGAATGCCTCGTTGATGTTTTGAAGCTAGCTGGCACCGCTCTGTGTAATATTTGCAAGTGTAATAAAAAGCATACGAGTGTTCACGCTTTGTCGTCCCTTCCCTTTGTTCCCTCGAGCACGAACCCCTCCGCGGTTAGCGAACGGAAACGCTGCATCCGCGGAGTGGGAGTACTGGGCGGAAGGCTGTCCCCCAATACTTCCACTAGCTTTATGCCTACAACTGAACTTTGATAGAAGGAATCCCTCGGCACTGCGAAAATCATGTAATATGTTAGCTTTCGAAATTTTATGTCCGTACACCCTTTAGAAGCCTTGAAACACCCTTTGTTAGTCATGGCTCATGAGAGACTCCTTGGGATCGGTGGAAGCTTTGCGCGTTATTTCGAGTGTGGATTTTATTCTAACAAGAACAAAGAAATTAAAGGTACAATGTGGAAAGTAACAACACGGAGACAGGACGATAAAGATGAACGATACAGGCGCTGTATCGTGCTCTCTCCGCTCTGTTACGTTTCATCATGATGTAGCGCGCCACGGTGGCTCAGTGGTTATGGCGTTCGGCTGCTGACCCGAAAGACGCGGTTTCGATCCCGGCCGCGGCGGCCGAATTTCGATGGAGGCGAATTTGTAGAGGACCGTGTGCTGTGCGATGTCAGTGCACGTTAAAGAACCCCATAACGTTAAAGAACCCCATTTGGGACGTTAAACCCCATAAACCATAAACAATAATCATGTTGTACCAATTAGCCCATAGCAGTACTCTTGTTCAAAGGTGCGGTAGTTCCCTTTCGCAGTTACGCTTCCCTCCGTTTTTTCTAAACGTGCGCCAGCGGGCGTGATACGCCCCACCTGCCATCCCAAGTGGCCACAAATATTCAGACATCCAGTGGACTCTGTTCTGTATATTCCAGGAATATATGGACATTCCTGGATTGTACACTTAAACGAGCGACGAAAAAAAACACGTAAAAAAAGTATAGAAAGAAAGAACGTTCAGGCTTGCTGCGTAATGCGTGAAACTCGGGGATAGCTGTTAGTCTGTCCGCGCTTAACCCTGCATCGAGTTCCCGCGTGACACTTGTGACGTCGCGGGTTTTGTTGCTCATAAAATGTGCGGGCACAGACTTGACCGTATATAGCCCCCCATCGTAAGCAACGTGTGATCAAGTTTGTCATGTCGATCGCAGCGCCGTAACACAGCCTAGCGATAGGAAGGAGCATTTTTAGGCGCGACCCTGCAGAGTACTTTTCCACGTCACCTGCCTGCGCTTATAAGCAAGCTTACGCGCTCTTTCAAAGCCACACGTGGCGTCCGTCAGCTTACTGGGCTACTCCGAGGCAAGTAATCTTACCAGACAATTGGTCAAACGCGTGCCTTAAATCGATCAAATAATTGTCTTGCGTTCACCCGCCGCGGTTGCTCAGTGGTTAGGCGCTCGTGTACTGATCCGGAGTTCCCGGGTTCGACCCTGGCGGCCGCGTTTCGATGGAGGCGAAATTTCGCTTAGGCGTCCGTGTGCTGTGCGTTGTCAGCGCACGTTAAAGATCCCCAGGTGGTCGAAATTATTCCGGAGACTCCCACTACGGAACCTCTTTCTTCTTTCACTCCCTCCGTTATCCCTTCCCTTAAAGCACAGTTGAGGTGTCCATCGAGATATGTGAGACAGTTACTGCGCCATTTCTTTTCCCCAAAAACCAATTTTCAATTTTTTTTTATCGCGACCGAAGCGGCTTACGGCAGCAGTTTATAGGCGTGCAGAGGAAAAACTACAGCGCCGCCTAGGCAACGAGCCGCACAGCAAGACCCACAAGCCAACCCCTTGGGCTCTTAACTTTTGACAAAGCTATAGGCTGCACACGCACCATTGGGCGCAAAGCGAACTCGCAACGTTTTCTGAGTGTGCTGAAACTAGCAGTGATTTCTTAAATTCAGGCGAATTTAGTGTGCTTCAAGTCGCAAAAGGGTGCTTTTTTATTCCAACTAGCGAATGGAGCAAATATATCTGAAAACAATGAGCTTGATAACACGCTCTCCACCATTTCATGCTAACGAATTGGCTGTCTCGAAGGCAGAATATACTATCTGGGCTGAAAAAAATATTTGATTTGGATCAAAATAAGGAACGGCACCTGGAAAGGTTGAAGGCTATGCGACAAGGAATATAGGCCAGCCGCAGGCTATGGCGTTCAGTTGCTGAGTACGAGCTCGTTGGTTCAATTCCGGCCGCGGCGGTCGCATTTTGGTGGATGAGAAATTCAAAACGCCCTGGCTCTTATACTTTGCGAACTTCGCCAAAGCTGCACTTGGTGGCGCTGACAAGCTCCTGAGGAAATTGGACAATAACATATGAGCAGCTAAGGTATTTAAATACCTATACAGAAAGAGCGTTGACTCCCACTGGTGGTAAAGAACTAGGAAGCTAACCAGTAAGTATGCCAGACACGAGGACGGAGAAAGAAAGAGCATTAAACGACAGGTTAGAACGCGGAAGATGAAATTGGATAGATTCAATGTAAAAGAAGCATAGTGTAGAACTATGCCGATATTGGAAAAGGCAGATCAGGAAGGAAGCGTTTTATGATAACTCAAGAGGCAGTGCCCTACTCTTTGAAACTAGTCAGGATGTCTTAGAACGCGCAGCTACAAAAATAAATTGAACGAAGAAGATGACACATGTACTGTGGGTGATAAATCTCTAGAAACAATAGAACACCTCATACTAAAATGTGATGGTATGCATCCTGATGTCGATGCAGGCACAGTCACTCTTCCTGAGGCCCTAGGGTTTCGAGATAACAATAGTCATGCAAGTAAATATGCGGTGTAAATTAGCAAAAAGCGATTGGAAGATTAGTGGCTCAACAGCAGAAGGCTGACATAAGGTTAAATGTGTAGGAAGACGTATTTAAAGAAAATAGCGAATTTTAATAACTTACAACACAGTTAAACAAAAATAAACAAAAAATTGGCAGTGACTTAGCTCGGCTATGCAAGGATATACGTAGCGAGAGGTACGTTTCCCTGGCTGAGCTTGTTGTGGTCACTGTATGTTTAGCAATGAGAGACATTGGGTATACACGTCTGTTATTCAGTTTGCTTGACAGAGACGAAGACTGCCCGATGATCTTTGAAGTAGCATGCAGCGGTCTCAATTTTGTCGATACAGTATTTCGATTTGGTAGAACCTTTTTAGCATACAAGCTCTATAGTAGTTCCCCATTGTGTAGTCTGGACGTGTAGGTTGGAAGCAAAATTCAGTCAAACTTTTCTTTCATACACTGTCTAAGACAGTACTGTTTCCCATTGAAATCACGCAAAGTCACACACAACTGTGAAACCGTACCGTAGGCTGATATACACGTGGCAACCACATCAATCGTCTGCTTGACAGATGTTCCCGGTGCCACGTAGACTCCTTAGATGATAATGCCGCTTTCCACAGCCGAACACAGCAGGCTGCACCATTATTCACCTTGTTTCACGTACACACCTTGTTTCACGCACACAGACTCCAGCGTTCTTTTTTTGGTTCAAGCCAACTGCCAGGCGACAACTTCAGGATCGGAAGAGTTAAACTTATCTGGTCTATATCGCCGTTTAGCAGCGGCTGGACTCTCCTCTGCATGCATGCCAAACTTGCGATACAGACGCCCACTACATCTCCGCCTTTTATACGCAATGCTGCGCATGCGACGCGGGGTTCGGGTGATAGAGTGGCGTGCGGCGAGGCGGTGACGAAGAACGCGGTGCAGCTGTGGGGTCTCTTTGGCTAGTTACCACGGTATCGGCGCATGCGCACAGCTGCTAATCCGCGTGACGTCACGCTCGGCTTTGACGGTGGAGCGGGCGCGCGGCCGCGGCGACGGCGAAGCGCGCGCCGCACTTTGCTCCTCTTCGGTTGCCATGGTAACGGCGCATGCGCACAACTTTCCTCTCCCATGTACCGCGAATTGCTCGACTGGTAGCCCAGTGTAGCTCTCGCTGCAAAAAAAGCTGAGCATGGTGGCAACTGCCATCACCCCGTTTTAAAGGGGACGCTCCTACCTTCCATCCATCCATCCATCCATCCATCCATCCATCCATCCATCCATCCATCCATCCATCCATCCATCCATCCATCCATCCATCCATCCATCCATCCATCCATCCATCCATCCATCCATCCATCCATCAATTTGAGCAAAGAATGATAGTATAGAACCGGGTCTCAGCTGAGCCGACTCGACTGACAACTCTAGTGCACGAATTACCGACAACCTCTGAAGTAGTCAATGTCACGGTAGTGATCAGAGCAGAACATTGTTCTTGAATGAGGGCTTGAGATTGCCCCACTTCAGAGTACCGACCGATTGCCGAGGTCGTAAACCAGCTGTAGTCGATGTAACTAAGAACAAGCGGCCAATTCCCCTTACCAATCTGAATGGCGTCGACCTGCTGCATGACGTCGCGGCCAAATGCTGTGCACTTGCTAGCGTGGCATTGCCGGTAGCTATAGTTGGTTCAAGGGAGCTGACCTCCACGTCATGACGCCTTTAGTTGGTAGGCCTCCTTTGAAGGGCATTTGCCGCTTCGTTTTGAATTGTATCCGACTATCTTTCGCAGAATTTAGTGATTAAACGACAGCCGAAGAATGCGCGAATTGTTGATATGGCGAGCTCGCCGTTTTACTCTTGTATCTTTTCCACCTCGCCAAGGCTCTAGTAAGTTTGGCGTGGGAACAAATAAAATTATAGACGATAAATCCGATTGATGCGGCAGAGTGTGTGTTAGCATTAGTGTTCCGCCCGGACGGAGCAGCCGCTGCCGTGTGCCGACCTTGCGAGCGGGTGGCGTCATGACCCAGTCCATCAATCACCGTGTGACAAGCCGTACCCCTGCTCCTCTCTCCGTACCCATTCAAGCAACCACAGTTTGACATGCCAGCCCCTCTCCACTTTCCGCCACCGGTCGCCTCTCACCCTCTCTTCGTTTTCCTCTCCCACTTTCCCCCCTCATCTACCCTGAAAGTGGAGAGAATGATTTCCTTCCCTCTTCGCTCTCCCATTTCAATTCCTCTCTCTGCACTAGCGGAGAGGGTATTTCCTTCTCTCTACTTTGCCACCTGCTAACCGAGGCTTCAGACGGAAAGACGGACGGACAAATTTTTAGGACATGGGAATTCTAATCCCAACAAACACAAAACCTCCTCAAAATCTCCCAGAAATATCCCATCAGGACATTTGGAATGTCCCCAGGAGGTTCTCATTTTTCCCGAAGACGTCCAAAAAACGTCCCCACAACTAGCCGTGTCCAAAAAGTTGTGCGTCCCAGGGACAGCCCCAAAAGGTTAATGCTAGATTTCTCGGCTCTGGCTCAATGAAATTATTTCTTCTTTTTCATGCAGACTTCAGGCATCTAAGCGCACATATGTGCCAAATTTCAGGCGCATGCTTACGTTACAGGTGGTGTAATACATCTGTCAACTCGCGTGAATGCATGCTGGCTAGGCCATTCAGACTTACCTGTTTACGTGAAATGTGCTTTAACAAGGTGAAAATTTGGGCTGGTTGGTGCATGATCTTATGACGGGAGCAGCGCAGCACGAGACAAAGAGAGAGGCGGGACACGACGCTGAATAACAACCAGATTTTTAATGCACGTTCGTCGAATATATACATCTCGCACGTATAAGAAGGAAAAGGAAGAAGCATGAAAAACGCATAAGATGTACACGTGGTGAAATATTAAGACATCACACGCAGATAATCAATTTCTCTGTCACAAAGCGCTATCGAAGGTATGCAGACGCATACGTCGCTCTTTGGTCGGATGTTGAAGGCTTCTTCAATCTCCCTGGTCCGTTGATCAAAATACGACGGGATGATCATTGTGTTGGTAAGCTGCGGAGCGCATTCATGCTCTCTGCAATGTTTTGCTAATTCACTGCTGATGGCGCCCTTTAGGGATCTTTTGTGATCTCGAAGCCGTTTATTCAAACAGCGCCCTGTTTGACCTATTTATGTGCGTCCGCATGACAGAGGTATTTCATAAACCCCGCTTTTCACACATTTAAAATGTTTTTCAGGTGTTTTTTCTTGCATTGACTTTTTCTTTG
This sequence comes from Amblyomma americanum, assembly GCA_030143305.2. Lineage (NCBI taxonomy): Eukaryota > Metazoa > Arthropoda > Arachnida > Ixodida > Ixodidae > Amblyomma > Amblyomma americanum. The sequence continues at coordinate 13,720 of JARKHS020032268.1, forward strand.
CTCGCTGTTGACTTTGGCGCACAGGCTCTTTAACTCGTTGGGTGCTGACATGAGCACATTTACACCAGCTCTTGCTCCTACCCTTTTGAGACTGTGGGAAATGCCATTAATGCAAGGAATGACCACGTACGGCTTCCTTTATTCTGGTGTGGTTGTGACATATTTTCTGCCTCTAAGTGCTTCTTCACGACTTGAAGGGGGCGTCCGGAACATGGAAGGCTACCCCGCACCTCCACCATATGTCACGTAGTGGTGACGGCAGTCGAAGCAGCGATGAAGACGGAAGAGAGGGTCTTCTAAAAGAAAAGTTTTTATTGGGCTGACTTGCACCCAAAATGGACTGAATCACTCGGCGGCGGCGAAGCGACAAGCGTGTTCGGCGGTCGTCGAACAGAATGCCCGCCGCTGTCGGCCGTGCTCAATTTAAAGCTGATAGCGAACTTTCGAGATAAAGCGTGCAAAGTTACTTGAACATTCCGGAACAACGTAGAATCAGCTATGCCTGGCTGCGATCAATCGAGATAAATCTAGTCGCGTCTTGCGTCGCAACGAAAGCGATAAGGTGGTGTGGCGGCAGATTTGAAAAACGAACAAACATTGCAAATATTCGCGGCAATATCATCACCAATCCCAACTTATATGCCGGCGGTCGTCACTTTAAAATCACTACCATATCATTCAACCCTTGCGTGTGGGTGCGAGGAAACTATAGAACACCTTCTTTGTAACTGCCCTCGGTTTCAGTGTGAGCGTGCACTCCTGGCTGCAACACTCCGCCGTTTAGATCCTCGGCCCCTTACTGAAGCCAAGATTCTGGGTCCTTGGAGTAAGCCTTCATCGCAGAGGACAGCTTTGAAGGCACTTTTAAAGTTCTTGAAGGACTCAGGACTAAGTGCAAGATTGTGAACAATCAGTGTGTGCCCTGTGTACCCTGCAAGTAACGGCCAACGGACACGTGGAAAAGTGATCATATCCCTTTGTTCTCTTCCTTTTCTATCTCTCCCTCCGTTCCCCTTCAAACGTGTAGGGTAGCATACCGGGTGTTGCCTAGTTAACCTCCCTGCCTTTCCGTCTTTCTCTCTCTCGCTCTGTCGACATGAGAAGTTTTTCACTTGATAGCGTTTGTGAAGAACTGCTGAAACGCTCGGTGGATTACGCTCACTGCACCCTGAATGTCAAAAGAGGGTCTTCTGTAACGAGCCTTGCAACAGCAGCGATGTTTTTTTTTTCATTTTCAGTCACAGGCGTTGGTCTTGGAAGAGCGGTCGTGCTTAAATTCGCCGAACCACAGAAAAGCGGTCCCACGTGATGATGCACTGTTTCCAGAAGCGCATGACACCCATTCAGAAATCTCTGACTGTTTCAAGCCGTTTTTGTAATGGCAAGTCAGCCTGGCCCGGAAGTCCCGTCTGTAGAGATCCATGGCTCAGACTGAACCGGAGCGGCGTGGCGCAGATTGTCCGATGTTGTGATCGTACTACTACTAAAGCCTGCCAGAGTACTGAGACCTCACTGTCTACGAGAGCAATTCCACAGGGCGTCTCTTGCGTGACGAACTGGCCCAGATTTTCATTCTTCTGCAAAGAGTCTCTTACGTACCCAGCAGACGCGTCATCAATCATGACGTTAAGCAAAGCGACGGCGTCTCCCCTTTGCTGCGAGAAGGAAGGGAGGGATCCGGGCGGGGCGCCTACAGTAGCGCAGGACGGCGCCAGCCGGTTCTTTCCCACGGGTCGCTGCGGACAGAAGACGACGACCTCGTCAGAGGCGGTCAGCTTTCTAGGAATGGTGCTTCAAATTGACCCTGGTCAGCGCCCGGTTCCAGCGGGGCATGCTTTACCTGGCGGAGAATGTCCGTCGCCGCCAGAAGTGCTGCTTAACTGTGGCATCACCGCTACTGGAAGAGCTGGCCCTCTCCACTGAACAACTGCGAGAGAGCACAGGTCATGCCTCCTGCTACGGGCGGCTCCGCAAGACCACGAGTGACCACCTGGATGAATACTAATCAAGTAGCCACATTCCCCTGATTGGGAGTTAGGGACCACGGACCCCATGAAACCAGTCGTACGGCGTATCGTCGTATGCCTTTTGGAACTGCTGTGAATATGTAAAATAAACTTTACAGTTTTTTGGGGGTTTCTGCAATGAATTCATCCCTAACGCCTCTGACTGGGCCGTGGCCATCCGAAGTAGCAGGGCCAGGGCTAGCTTCGTGACTCTGCGCGGGAGTTCAGGAAGCTCAGTTTTGATTGGTTGCGTTGTGGAAGAAGGCCAAGGAAACGAGAGTCATCAGCAAGTTAATCAGTCGTAAGACGTCAGTTTGCCTTATATACAGCGCCGATTGGAGACGCGCTTCCTAGCGCGTGGGCAGTTACATATACTTGATTAACAGTAAAGAGTTTAGTCTTCTGAGTGGCTCCAGCATTTTGTTGTAACTCGGCCATATACCCTGAATCAAGAGATAACGTACTCGCACTAGAGCCAGAATGGCGGCTGCACCGCCATGCGTGGTTCACTATTCCCATACACACCATCCCCATATTTTCGTTAACCGGCACGCCTCCTGATAGCAGATAGCTCTCATGCGGACCAAATTCATGGCGTGATAATCTGGCAACTTCAGTCTTTCTGTTCATTCACCGTCAGCTTCAACAGTATGTACTGCGGAACAGGACGACACCAATGTACGGTGGCAGACAGAATAATATGAACCACGCTTCCGCGTTCAAACTCTTTTGTCGCATTGCGTAACAGAAATAGGGATGTTCGTTGCCTTGATGTACAAGGGCAAAAGTAAAAAGTCACTTCCATAAGCAATGTTGGCCAATTTTGACCACTCTCCACACCCCTATACTTCCCTACATTTGAGCCTCTGGTAGCTGCTGCCGTTCATGTCGTACGTTGGGAATGACGTCGCGCTGATCATGGCAGAAGCCCGCCCATAGTGCCTCTCGCATAAACACGTCCCACGCCCTTGTAGCACTGGCGGACCGACGCCGACGAATGACGGAGCACAACGACACGTTTAACACGCCTGACGTGCTTTTTTCGGCGCTACTTCCGCCTCGGAAAAGGAGCTGTGCGGTGGTTGAGTGACGAAATGGCGGAATGTGATCCCCGTGACATGGCAGGCACCACGTTCGGACAGGCCATGTCTGTGATTGGTCGCATACTTTCCCACCTTTCGTCATGATTCGCGTCACAAAGACGCATCACGAGTTTACAAAGTGGGTGCAGGCTCTGCTGCCTAAAACAATTCAAGAGCCGCTTTTGTATTGAAAATAATTGTTCAGTCGGAGGCTTATTTTTGGATATAAATTCCACGCACCGCTTAAACTTTTCGTAATGGTGCAAGCACTGTAAATTTGAGCATCTTAAAAGTGTACTTTATTTCCGCATATATGTTAGCTCCGGCGTGCCTGCTTGCTGGGCCCAGCACACGCGCCTGAGCTAAGCTGCTTGCTATTCAGGGAAGAATTGGAGCACGAAAGTGCGGTGTTTCAAGCTCTTGGGCAAGAAAGGAGCATTTGTGGCTCCCTCGGGAACGCTTCGTTCCGGGAATCGTTCCGAGCCAGTCGCGTAATATAATGCCATGTCGGAGACGGCACCCAAGCAGACAAAGACTTGGAAGCACCTGCCAAGTGGGCGAACTCGTACTACCTGCTGAAGAAACAACCTGAAAAGCGGCCGTAGAAATACGCACGGGCGGCTGTCTTCGGTCAAGAAATATGCCGCGGCTTTGGGCCATGCTAACCCTGTTGGCCCTGTTGTCCACAGATGAGGGTGAACAAATAATATTCTTGATACCCTATTTTCATGAAAGTCACTGAAAAACTGAAATTGCTAAAACAAGATCCCCTTATTGATATCGGCTTCACTTTTCTCCCTTTCATGATTTCTGCTGTGGCTGAAAGGACGAAGATATGGCGCATCACATAAACCTGAGCACCATGTCTGAAGAGGCAAGCAACAACAACATAAACCTCTATGCATGGATTCGAGAATTTTTAAAGCGAATTAGACTCCTCTTCTGTATAGACGGCACTTTCCTTTCCAACTCCTACGTTCAGACCAGAGGCGTGCCACAAGGGTCGGCTCTGTTCTTTATTATTCAGTTTGAGATATATCTATATATACCAGGATATTACGGTTTTTGTGTGTGCAGACGACATAGCTTTTTTTTTTTGCTTCAGCAAGAGATATTCACGCTCTCTACAAGTTATTGCAGGTATACCTAAACGCTCTATAATTCCGTCTATAGGTGGACAAGATTAACCGTTAGCCTTAAGTATGCACAAAAGCAGCTTGCTCGTATTTCAAATGGACACCCCGTTACACAGCTTGTTAACGTATCGCTCCGAGCCCATTCCACACGTGGAATCTGACAGATTTCTGGGTGCCACATGCGACCCTTGCTTTTACTGGAACAATGCTGCAAAAGGTGAGTGTGCATGCTTTCTGCCGGCTGACACCAATAAGTAATAAAAAGTTTGGTATGCGTCGAGACGCGCTGCTCTTTCTCTTTAAGGCCTATGTGAGACCCCTACTGGAATTCGGTTGTGCCCTATTCTCTGGTTGTCGAAATTATAAACTCAACAAGCTTATTACTATTAGAAGGGCCCGCTCGGCGTCTCTGCCTCGGTCTCCCAAAATCGGATTCAAATGCTGTGCCTATTACCTGGGAGCCATTACATCCCGTTTGCGGCTTCTTATACGGCGTATACAGCGTTAAAATAATAATTAATAAAAAATAATAATAATAAATAAAGTAATTCAATTACATTACTAATTACTTTCACAAAAATGGCAAACATGTGATTCAGTTACATTACCAATTACTGCTCAAGAAAGGAAATGCCCCCCCCCCCCCATTACATTACAATTACTTTCAAGAAGTTATTGCCATTCCTTTTAAATTTTCACACATAGAAAAAGTGCACTGGACTCAGCTCCTACAATCATTCCAGATCTCTCAATTTGCTGAATCACAGGAGCAGCAGGGCTTCAATTTGGGCGTCGAAATTTTTGCCCTGCTTTGGTGATACGGTGCCCTTCGCCTTGCTGAACAGCCGTTCTAATGATGCATTTTATGGCAGCCATGTCTTGTGCATGGTGAGGGAGGTTTTCAGACTTGGTACAACTAAAGAATCGTCAAATCGCATGTCGGTATGTTCGCGTTCGTTACGAAGCGCCAGTAGCTATGTAACTTTCCCTTTTCCCAATTGCAAGGTGGCGGCTAAGGGCGCGCGCACATCGCCACTCACTCGAGTGTGGAATTTCTCTGGCTTGCTGGCCCAGGTATTTCACGCGTTATTCTTGGTTTCGAGGTGCCCGACCGGATAAAATAAAGATCAAATCTTTGCCGACACAATGAGTGGTGGTGCATCTTAATAAAAGTAACTTCGGCAGTAATGAATTACTTTCGCTACCAAATTACTCCCCAAAGTCTTTCATTACATTACGAAATTACGAAAAAAGGACAGTAATTCATTACATTACCAATTACAGATAAAAATAATTAAATTACTGTAATTGTAATACGGTAGTTTAATTACTGCCATGTTTGTGATACGGTTCGAACCTTCTTGCAGTCATTTGTGCCTGTCCCCACTGTGGCTTCACCCAATTTTGTTTCACACCCGGCCCTCTTTTTTTCACTAAGCATTAACCAATACTTGGGCTTCCTCAGGTAGTGTATACACAGAGCCTATTATCAAACCCTGACATAAATCTCAGCTCTTTACGCAAATGCTGATGTGGATGTCGTTTCTGACCGTAATTTCTCATCCAGTGCGAGGCCCTTACCCTCTAATAGACTAGATAATCTACTCGATGAACACCTAGATCAGGAGGAAATCGGAATTTATTCCCAGACACTATCTCGGAGTTATTCCACTCGCATCGCTAATTATACGCCGATAGCCTTCGCTGGAATTTTTGCACTTTGATTTGGCTCTTCATAAAATTCCCTGGAATGTCATAGTACTTGCAGATTGCCTCTCTGCTTTAGTACCTCTCGAAACCTCAGGGGGTGCTCTTTTGAGCCGTTCCCTTGGATTGTTTGCTCCCCGCAGTGTGAAAGAAGTGCGTTGTTTCTGGGTTCCAGGAATTGCGCGTTGTCTAATCAAACGAGGTGTCTGACTTCTTGGCTCAGTTGGCTCTGAGTGCACCTGCTGCACACGGCATTCCCAACCTCTTTTTCGGCAATGTCCCGTTTTCAGCGCTACCAACATGTCTCCGCCCGATGTCCCTTGCTTTCTATCGCCGATTTCCAGCATTTAATATACCCTTGGAACGCACGATCATTAAGATATGTGTAGTGTGACGTGTCTGCAAGGTTAGACGCGTCGTTCTAACGCGACAGCGTTAAAGGCCCCCTTACCCAGAAAGTCCGGGGTCGGCGTTGTGAGCGAAAAAATCACTGGCATGGCTCTGGCAGGTGGTCCCCAGAGAGCAACCTAGGAGGTAGGTGGGCCACCTATAGGGTCACGTGACCTTGCGGCGTCATCACAACCTGCCCACCGGAGAGTGAGCAAACTGCCCACCTTGCAGATGGCAGTTAAATTAATGATTTGTCTCTCGGGAAGAGCAACCCGCACAAGGCCCACCGCTGGGAGCACCTGCCATCGCGGGGTAATGGCTCATCGCTCAGTCGCTGCACCACTGAGCCAGGAGGAGTATGAGGACTCCCAGAGATCTATGAATGTAAAGGAGAGAACGACCTTCTACATATATGGGAAGTAACCTGTTACGCTATCGTGTCGCACCCTTAAGGCGAATCTTAAGTGTCCCCTTCAATTTTTTTTCTTTATGTGTCTTATTGTCTGTCGCGGGATTTTCCGCGAGTTGGACAGAAACCCAGACCTTATTTTTTGCTCTACGGCGACGTAAGTACGGCGCTTGTTCTGGCATGTTTACAGTAAGCGGCACGGGCATCATAGGAACTGAACGACCGCATGGGCCCTTGAGCACGGCAGAGGTGTCAGATGCTCTTGTGTTGGCAGCTGGCATCAGGTCTGCTTGTAATCTCAAAGGTTCGCGTTCACCCCGCCGGTGTTTGTGGGTGTTTGCGCGTGCGATACGCGATATTACGCAATCCGCCGGTAGCTGTACGAAGGAGAGTGAGAAACCCTGACATCACTTTTGACGAATTGGAAAGCTCCAGACTGATTTCAGGGGGAGCTCTGGTTTATTTCTTTTACTTTTATGTCCGGAGAGGGTGCGGGTTATTTTCCTATTTCAGGGGTCCACTTTTCTGGGGCTAGCTAGCTGGGCAGACCCCACGCTCGAGTGGCCGCGGAGAGGGTCCGCGCCGCGGCCAGAAAGTTTGTCCATTGCAAGTCGTTATTGATACATTGTACACATTTCCTGCTTATAAATAATTTGTCTCTGATCTCTCTCGAGTTTCCGTAAAACCCGTAAGTCTGAAGAAGAAGAAGGCAACGGAAAAGAGCCTATCTTCACTGTGTCGCTGAATGTCTTGCGGTGCAGAATCCCCCGCTTAAATTTGTATTTATGCACATGTGGGTTCAGCCCGAAAAACCTTTGCGACTCGTGCGGGGAAGTTGAATCACTTTAGTACACTCTGGCTGGCGGTTCGCACTTTAGAAAAGGATGTATCTGGAAATCCCCCTCGCAATATGGTTAGGGCTTACTTCGTCAGCTCGAATTCTTCTCTCCTTCGGTGCGAGCGGCAGACGTTATGCGTTGAGTCAGATTTGTGAATGTCTTCACGACTTTATTAGAGCTACCGGCAGATTCCCTTGTCAGCTGTGCTCAAAACTGTTCCAAATTTTGTCGCGCTTTTCTGCGTTCTTGATTTATTCTTTCTAGTCAATTTTGCGGTCTTTTCTGTTTCAGTTATCTTTCCTTTTATTTCGCTGTCGTTAAAATACGCCTAATTCTTCTCTTTACCTTGCAATATGACTTCAATAATTTGCTTTGGCATTCCTCGCCACACCATAGCCAGTCCCTTCTCGTTTGTATGCGCCATGCCTGAAGAAGCAAACAAAAAGCACCATAAGCCAAGAGCTATGGGATGTAGTATCGGCAGCCAAATTGATCGGGATGCGGTTGTGTGAAGACAAATTTATTTTGGCTTAGTCGCGAAAGTCACTCATCTCAAATGTCTGAAATTGTGAGGATACATGCATGCTCCATCCGCTGGTAGCAATACCAGGCGCCTCGGTCGTGAGGCAGTGCTACAACAAATTTTTTTTTTCGAGAAGGTGCATCCCGCGTACTTGTCAAAAGTGAAGAGCCCAAGGGGTTTCATTCTAAGCCATGTTGTGTGGCTCGTTTTGCATCGTCCCAGATCTCTTGAACTCTCGCCCCTCCCAAAGTTGGGCTTTTCGCGGATGGTGCACAAGTGGCCCACTACACGGAGGTGCGAGCAGACCCCGCGGGCTCTGTACTTTTGACAAAGGCCGTACATGTTCTGACATTTAATTAAAGCGTGAAATACGTTTAGCTCCAGTTCTCGGCGCGCCGCGGGTGACCTTGACGCCAGAACGGTGGCGAACTGAAAAGAGAACGCGAAGGCGAACCTAAACGAACTTTTGCGAAACTTGCCGCCTGCCCGCTGGTGTCTACGTGTTGCGCCGCCACTCGAGCAGCCAGTGTGTCAACAGCGTCTTCCTAGTGTCGCGGTGCGCGAAGGAGGCTCTGCCCTCTCTGCTGCCCGAGTGGCGCACGCGCAGTCCTCGGTATGCTGTGAGCGGACCGAGATATGGGTTCATGCGGAGCCCTGGCGCCATCCCCGACGCGGCACGAAACTCGTTGTAAACAGTGAAGGCATTGAACTCTTCTGCCTGAGTGACGCTGCAGACAGACAGTTGTTTCAGTGCGGAAGCACTACTTCACAGGGTCGAACCCAATCAAGAATCTAGGGGCGCCCTTAACCCTGAGGGTGCAGAAATAAAATAAATATTACCGCGACTTGTTTCGGACCCGCGGCGGCGCGAACAGATCAGCTCCGCTGGCCACTGCACGAAAGCACTATGCTATCGCCGGAGCCGATCACGCCTCGTATTAGCTGCAACACTCTCGCACTGTGCAATGCACATCGTCGTCTTAGAGTTCCAATCTGCGGTGCGAACAGATAAGATCAGCTTAACCTCGATCAGAGCTTAGCCTGAGCCTAATATCGCCGCCAGACGTGCCGACGACCGAGCAAAGCAAAACCAGGATCCAACCAGGCTAAACACATGCTTTCGCATCGTCTACTCGGTTTAATTACATGTGTTAAAACCCTACCGCATTTTTTAGCCGAGACGAGACCTTGCCTTGCAATGAGGTTCTGTCTGTAGAACGTGCTACGCCGTGTTAGAGATGAGGGGTCCTTGAGTGAGCCGACTCTTTCAGCGCTGCAGGTCCCTTCTACGAATGACGTTGTCGGACTTGGTTATGAAGGAAACTGTACAGGGGGTTTATTTTACATTATTTACAAGATTTAGGAACCCATTGGAGGGTGATGGGGAAGGTCGGAGGATCTGAGAAGATCTGAGGATGATCGAGGATTCCTTCCCATGGCAGTCGTCGTCCGGTTTTAAAAGGGTTCGGTCCCTAGGATTCCCCAGGTTCGAGGAGGTCTTCGCCAGGTTAGGCGTGGCCTAACTTGCGCTGTTGCACCCACACACACACACACACACACACACACACACACACACACACACACACACACACACACACACACACACACACACACACACACACACACACACACACACACACGCACACGCACACGCACGCACGCACACACACGCACGCACGCACACACACACACACACACACACGCGCCGCACGCGCACACGCACACACACACGCACACGCACACATACACACACGCACGCACACACGCACGCACACGCACACACACACACACATACACGCACGCACGCACACACACACGCGCACGCGCACACGCACACCACGCACACACACACACACGCACGCGCACACACACACACACAGCACGCACGCACACACACACACACGCGCGCGCACACGCACACACGCACGCACGCACACACACACACACACACGCACAGCACACACACACACACACGCACGCACGCACGCACGCACACACACACACACACACGCACGCACGCACGCACACACACACGCACGCACGCACGCACGCACGCACACACACACACGCACGCACGCACGACACACACACACACACACGCACACGCACGCACACACACCACTTCACATAGGGACACGCCCCGTCACATGTCTCGCCGGAGAGAGAGAGGGTGCCGCTGGACCATCGCCCCCTCAGAGAGAGCGTTGACTTCGCGTCCGAACGAGAGTTCTCACGCTGTCAAGCCGGACACGTCTTCCGGGAAGTCCGAATGGGCGAGGCGCCGGTGAGCTGGCACAGTAGAATGGGTGAGCCACCCCTGCTCGGGTTGGCGGTCGCTAACTGCCTCCGTACCGCACGGATTGATCTTCCGGGAACAATGTTGTTTATAAACGGCGGCAGAGTTCTCCGTCTCGAATCCAATAACCCAAGCGGGGACAGGCCGTGGGAACCAAGATTCCTATCGCCGTGCAGGGACCCCGGCTGCAGGTGTGCCGGGCCGACTACGCAGCTAAACCAGACGGGCTGTCGCCAGAATCCTTACAGCTCCTCCGCGGCCCGAAAAATCTCGAATGCCCAGCGTTGACGACCGCTGGGCAGGAAGAGATGAGATGGCGTCCGTGTTGGTCCCCTGGATTGCAATGTCAGCGCTCCCAAGGGAAAACCCAAAGCACCACCAACAAAGGAAAGCGCAGGTGGGACGTTCCAAACAGCAAAGCACTGCCCAACCCGCAAGCGCTCGGAATTCGCCAAAGAATCACCAGGCTTCTTCCATTGACAACAATACACTTTAAAAATTGTGTTTAAAATTCCATGGGTTAATTTTGTGTCGACAGAGCGCGAAACATCCCCTTTTTAAATTGCCACAGCCGGATTAGTCGGAACAAAAAAAACACTCACAGAGGAGGAGATTCCTCTAAATTCTCCCGCTTACATCAGTCTGCTCAAGCCATCAGCATTTCCGCGCAGTTTCCCCTTCTTATAACGCACCGAGAAATTGTACTGTTGGAGAGCCAGACTCCATCTGAGCAAGCGACCATTTTTGGGGGACATCTGTCGCAGCCACGTTAAAGGGCAATGGTCAGTCTCAAATACAAACTTTGCTCCGTACAGGTAACACGACAACTTCTGCGCTGCCCAAACTAAACACGCGCACTCTTCTTCGGAAGCGCTGTACGCTTCCTCTCTACTGGTCAGCTTGCGGCTGATGTACAGAACTAGGTGTTCTTCATGGTCGTAGCCAACTTGGCTTAAGACAGCACCCAGCCCTCTATCACTGGCATCACACTGGACTATAAACTCTTTCCCATAGTCAGGCGTCCTGAGCAAGGGTCGGGACACGAGTGCTTCCTTCAGGCTTTTGAAGGCGTTTTCTTTTTGGTTATACCAACTTTCGTTAGTAGGTGCTCCCTTTCGCAAGGCGTCAGTTAAGGGACTAGCCCGCTGTGAGTAGCTAGGAATATATCGCTGGTAGCACCCAACTAATCCCAAAAACGGGCGAATGTCCGTTTTCGTCCGTGGTTGCGGAAATGCTGCGATCGGGGCAATCTTTCGGACGGGCTCCTAGTTCCCTGGCCTACAACGTGGCCCAAGTACGTCACCTGAGCGCAACCAAATCTACACTTTTCTGCCTTCAATGTTAGTCCAGCCTGTCGTAAACTGGAAAAAACGGTCTTTAGGTGTTCTAGATGCTCTTGCCAGGTTTCCAAAAAAAAAATAGCGACATCGTCTAAATAAGGGAGTGCAAAGCACTGCATGGTCCTTCAGTACGATGTCCATGAGTTTAGAGAAGCTGTAGGGGGCATTCTTCAAACCAAAACTAAGCATTAAGGGTCGAAAGGTGCCCGCTGGGGAGATGAAAGCGGCATACCTGCTCGCGCTTTCTGAGAGGGGAACTTGCCAATATCCCCGTACGAGATCGAGGGTGGAATTAATTTCGCGCCGCTCACCCTTTCTATTCTTTCCTCTATGTTGGGAATCGGGTATAGCTGTGTTGGGAATCGGGTATAGCTGATCCCTGGTAGTCGCATTCAGCTTTCTATAATCCACGCAGGGACGAGGATCTTTCCCTGGGGCCTCAACAAGAATTAGCGGTGAGGTATAGTCACTTTCCGCTGGCTCTACAACCCCTAACTCCAACATGCGCTGAATTTCCGCGTCCATTATTTCTTTTTGCTGCGGTGATACCCTGTAGGGTTTCGACCGTACCGGCTCATTCGATGTGAGCTCGATTTCGTGCGACAGGAGATGTGTCTTTCCGGGCGACTGCTAAATAGGTCAGCGAATTCGCTCAACAACCGCTTTAGCGTGTTGACCTGGGTCCCGCTTAGGAAATCTGCATTTACGGAGAGAGCTCTCCACGTTGTCACTAGCGTCCGCACCTCCCTTCCAACCCTGACTCTCGCTGTCCAGCTCTTCTGGTTCATTTAGAATCAGATTGACGATCCCGCTGCGTTCCACGAACGGCTTCATCAGATTGCAGTGATAGATTCTCACCTGCTTTCCCCTGCCTGGAACCCTTAGCGCGTAATTCGTCTCCGAAAGTTTTTGCAACACTTCCACTGGACCATCCCAGTGTACTTCCAGCTTGTTTTTTCTCGATGGCCGGAGGATCATCATGCGATCGCCCGCGGTGAAACCTCGAAGGCGCGCGTTTTTGTCATAATAGACCTTGGCGGCCTCCTGGGCAGCTTTCATATTTCGGTTTACTAATTCCCTCGTGTTGTTAAGGCGGTCCAGTAGCTGAAGCACGTACTAAACCACTGTCTGGTTCTCTCCTGTCCCTTCCCACATTTCTCTCAGTATTCGGAGGGGAGAGCGGAGGGCTCTTCCGTACACGAGTTCTGCTGGCGTAAACCCCGTAGCTTCGCGGGGGACTGTTCGTAAAGCGAAAAGTGTGGCCGGCAGACAATCCACCCAGTCTGCTTTATGCTCATAACAAAGAGCGCGTAGCACTCGCTTCAGCACCGAATGCCATTTCTCTACACTGTTGGACTGCGGATGATACACCGAGTTGTGTAACAGTTTTGTTCCGAATCTTTCTTGGAACGTGGTCGTCAAGGCGCTTGTAAAGACCGTCGCCTGATCGTCTTGGATTTCTGCCGGAAATCCTATTCTCGCGAACACTGACAAAAGGGCGTCAACTATTTCTGTGGAGCTCAAGTCCTTCAACGGAATTGCTTCGGGAAATTTTGTGGCGGGACATAGCACAGTGAGCAAGTACTTATAGCCTGATTTCGTTTTAGGCAAAGGGCCTACTGTGTCTATTACAAGCCGGCGGAAGGGTTCCGAGATCAATGGAACAATTTTCAGTGGAGCCTTCCATGTTTCTTCCGGCTTGCCCACGCGCTGGCACGCATCGCATGATTTTACGTAGCATTCGGCATCTTTGAAACAACCCGGCCAATAATATTCCATTAATAACCGCTCCTTTGTTTTATTGATTCCCAGATGTCCTGCCCAGCCATTTCCGTGGCAGAGACTCAGAATGTCCGCTCTGTATTTTTCGGGCACGACCAGCAGATCAAATGTTTTGCCTTTTCTGTCCTGGTAGTGTCGGTATAGTAGGCCTCCCTTCTCAAGCATCGTTATGTTGCGTCTCGCGATGCCCTCTTTAGCTGTAAGGTGCAGTATTTCCAAAGTGGGGTCCTGCTTCTGTTCTTTTATTAGGGACTCCCTGTTCACCTGCAGAAGGCGATCAAAACTACGCGATGCTGGAGATAAAACGGATCCTTCAGCGTTTTCTGCCTCCTCTACCGACTTAGTGGTTGAAGTCCCTGGTCGCTCATCTGCTCGGTCAGCTGTCTGGCTTTCATTCCTCGTTGGTTCCCTTCCCTCCTCATTTGTTTGCAACGATACGCTGGCTGGTGCGTCTCTGGCTACCTGAGGTTCGGGAATTTGACGTAGTTGAGATGCGAGCTGACGAGTTTTCGACCTTGTCAAAGCTTGTATCACCTCGCTTCCGAGCTTCTGGCCTCTCTCGCGTAGCAATTGGTCTGATCGATTCGAGAAGAGGTAAGGATATTGAAGTGACACGGCCTTCGAAACTGCGGCCTCAGTGATTAGCTCTCCAAACGGTCCACAAATTCTCACTCTAGCATACACATACTCCGGCATACACTGTGTTCTTCTACTGCCTGTTTTATCCACGAGACTTCTCCCGTAAAATCGTCCGCTGAAACGTAAGACGGATAGACGACATCCATCGTGGCGGCGCTATCACGAAGCACTCTGCACGCTGTCCCGTTAACGTGCAGCTCGTGCAGATATGGCTTAAGGAGCTCTAGATTCTCGGCGTTATCCTCGACGCACGAGAACACCAAACGTTGCTTTGTACACTTGGCTGCGAAGTGCCCGACACCATTGTAGTTGTAGCAACGAAATGGCCTACTAGCCTCAAACTCTTTTTTCGCGGCTTTGTCTGCTCCCTGTCTCTTTGCCTGTTCTTCACGCTTCTCTGGCGCTACCTTCGTTGCCTCCGATTGCTCCGAACTTCTAGCACTTCGCGTCTTTCTGCTAGGCCCTTTATCTCGCATCGCGTTTCGAGCGTGTGACGCACCTTCTTCAGTGCTCAACCTTCTGCGCGAAACGTACTCCTCTGCTAGCTCAGCGGCCCTTTCAACTGTGTCGACTTTTTCCCTGTCTTGAACCCACAGTTTCACCACTTGGGGAATGCTTCGGTAAAATTGCTCGAGGCAAAAACAATCAATGATTTTGTCTCGGCTTTCGTAAACCTCGGCTCCTTTTAACCACTCTAGCAGATTCGTCTTTAGGCCATACGCGAAATCCGGATAGCCCTCGCTATCGTTTTTTATTGTGCTCCTGATGCGCTGTCGGAAAGCTTCGGCTGACAGCCGGTACCTTTTTAGCAGACTGGCTTTGACTTTTTCGTAGTCAGCTGCGTCTTGTGCGCTAAGTCTCGCTATGACTTCAGCTACTTCACATGGCATGAGTGTCAGAAGCCGTTGCGGCCATGTACTGCGAGCAAAGTTCTCTCTTTCGCAAGTCCTCCCAACGTTTCCCAGGTACAATCCTATGTCCCTTCCACTTTCATAGGGCTGCATGAATCTGTTCATTCTATATGACTGTACATCGCTTGCTCCTTCAGGAGCCTCGGCTCTCGTACTGTCGCCTTTTTTCCGATTTTCGTTTTCAAGCTGCAATCGCTTTAGATTTCTTTCTTCTTTTTCAGCTTCCCACTTTTGCCGTTCCTTCTCTTTTTCCCATTCCGATTCCCTTTTTCTTTTTTCCTTCTGATCGGCTTTCTCTTTACGTGCTTTTTCCTCCCGTACCAAATTCCACGTATCTACCAGCTGATCGTCCTCTACGTGTTTTTGAATTGTCTTGCATATTTCAGGTTTTGTAATTTTGCCCTGTACTTCTATTGAAAGTTCCTCGCATAACAACAGCAAGTCAGGCTTTGACAATTTCATAAGGTCCATGACAACGCTTTCTCCGCTTTGGCAAAGCTATCTGCAAAATGTCGTGAGATTACTCTTTCTCAATTGACATACACTTCCCAGTGATTTCAGATTATTCTCTCAAAATCTGAAGCCTGGCGAATCCTATAGCAAAATGCCGAAACGCTTACCGGTTGAGAAAGCACGATGTCGCACGGTCCATCCCAGCTGCTGCCAACCAGTTGTTAGAGATGAGGGGTCCTTGAGTGAGCTGACTCTTTCAGCGCCGCAGGTCCCTTCTTCGAATAACGTTGTCGGACTTGGTTATGAAGGAAACTGTACAGGGGGTTTATTTACATTAATTACAAGATTTAGGAACCCATTGGAGGGTGATGGGGAAGGTCGGAGGATCTGAGAAGATCTGAGGATGATCGAGGATTCCTTCCCACGGCACTCGTCGTCCGGTTTTAAAAGGGTCCGGTCCCTAGGATTCCCCAGCTTCGAGGAGGTCTTCGCCAGGTTGGGCGTGGCCTAACTTGCGCTGTCGTCACACACACACACACACACACACACACACACACACACACACACACACACACACACACACACACACACACACACACACACACACACACACACACACACACACACACACACACACACACACACACACACACACACACACACACACACACACACACACACACACACACACACACACACACCACTTCACATAGGGACACGCCTCGTCACATGTATCGCCGGAGAGAGAGAGGGTGCCGCTGGACCATCGCCCCCTCAGAGAGAGCGTTGACTTCGCGTCCGAACGAGAGTTCTCACGCTGTCAAGCCGGACACGTCTTCCGGGAAGTCCGAATGGGCGAGGCGCCGGTGAGCTGGCACAGTAGAATGGGTGAGCCACCCCTGCTCGGGTTGGCGGTCGCTAACTGCCTCCGTACCGCACGGATTGATCTTCCGGGAACAATGTTGTTTATAAACGGCGGCAGAGTCCTCCGTCTCGAATCCAATAACCCAAGCGGGGACAGGCCGTGGGAACCAAGATGCCTATCGCCGTGCAGGGACCACGGCTGCAGGTGTCCCGGGCCGACTACGCAGCTAACCCAGACGGGCTGTCGCCAGAATCCTTACAGCCGGTACTACAAAACACTTCATGCTTACATGAAGAGCCTTTTCCCAAAAGTAACCAGCCTGCATGGTTTGGTTCTCACTCGAATAGTAGAGCCCTTACGGCTTCCCTACCGATCAAAAAGTTATCGGAAGGTGAGGACAAGGCTTCTCCTTAGCATTCAGAGATTTAGAGCTTGAGGGCTGGCATAATAGCTTCAATATACGACTGAGAAGCAAACCGTCTAGCCTGGTAACTTTTGGCAGAGGCTGCACTCTCGACAACGATAGTGCATTTTTTTTCTATTCCCAAACTGCTTGCTTCCGCATCCTGGGAACTTTACACATTTTTTCAACCTTGCTGGAGAAATGTCTTCGCCTTGTTGGGCGCACTTGTGCCCTCAAAACAACTGAGCTCGGTGACGGCGGTAGCGGAAGGTGCACTGGGCGATCGTCGATCAGAATGGCCATCGCTCTAAGCCGCACTAAACTTTCGTAGATGCGGTGTCGCCGGAAGCCTATATCGAAGCCGCCAATATGCGTTATTGGTTACGCCCTTCGACGGCTGAAATTAGATGAGCGGTGAAACGCTAGTTATTGTAGGCACCGCGATCAAAAAACCGCGACCATTTCCTAGCGCTCGCGACCCTGGTGTTGGGATACGCGTCCCTCGTGCTTCTATGCTACCTTTTTACATGTTTAGATGACAGGAATCGCTTCAGAACAGTTCAATTTAAATGTGTTCTCCCTGGATAGGTGCATCCCGCGCCTTTGCGCAGCGGCGCCTCTGGCAGTGAAGAAGGGCATGCTCGCATTTCGTCGCACCTGCTGGCCCACGCCAGGACATCCCTCCGTCCGGAACAGTGCAACGCGCAACTCTGCGTGGTTGGTGTGCATAACGACCCATGCTAGAAATTGCGGGTACCGCGCCCTCTGATTGGGGTTTAGCGGCGTGCCGCGTGCCGCTTCCGGGGATCGCGCGGTGCACGCCTTCGCTGACCCCTTTCGACTTTCGCGTAACCCATGCAAGGGAGGAGGCCATAGCCTCCTCCCTCCAGCAGTGGTGCGAATGCGCGTTCACGTGTGCGCAATGCTGTCAAGTGACCGTATGCCGCTCGAGTAAGGTCGGAGAAACTGCGGAATCTGTCAGCAGCTTCTATATTTGAAATCAGCAGGATATGATGCTTCGCGTGGTAAGGGCTTGAGACTATGATGCGTAGTGCACTTTGGCTTGTTGCTGGTGGAACACGGGGGAACGCATGTTTGAAAGCGTTTATTTTTATTAGAGTGCAGCTCTTCGGCGCCCCTTCCTGCGTTGAGCGGCGTGGCCCGACGTCGGCCTCGGCGTAACCGAGCGAATGAGAGCATCGGAGGATGAAAGAGAGCGAATGCAGAACGCAGCGGAAAGGCGGAGATGGCGAAGGCAGCGCCAGGACGAAAGCGGAGAAGGAGGAAACGGCGGCACCGTGAAGTGTAGCGCGCTGTAGCCCTAGGCGATGCTCATCAGCGGCAGAACGCTGTGCGCGCTGCCCAAGTCGAAACCCACAGGCGACTTCTTTCGGCACTGCGTGTTCCGTATGCGGTCGCCTAGGAGCAGCTGCGCTCAAAAACTGCATTGCCGAGAAGCGTAATGATCGGCTATCTTGTCTTTCGTTTCAGTGGCCTCAGTGAATTCCGCAAACCAAGTCTTTCGGAGATCTAATGAATTGTATCTTGTTGCGCTACTTCATTTTCAGTCGCAAATTATTCGCTTCGATTCTAAAATATTCGCCTCGTTTCGAATTTATTGGAGAAAAATAACAATTCGTTTCGCTTGGAAATATTGGGGCAAAGTCACTTTCAGCTTCTTGTTCGCTTCGAACTGAGAATTCACCATCCTCAGATGCCTATATATTTTACCCCAGTTTGCAGATAGATGAAGACTTTTGTCGGCCGGCTAAACATACGGCAGCCCACAGAAGTCTTCGGAACTCGTAAGCCACGATAAAGCTGCATTTCCTCGCTGTTCGAAGGCGGGCGACCTGACTTTTATGCGTGCACTGTGCAAGTCGCGAGGGAAAGTGCGAAGTGCACCCTTCGGTTCCCGGCTGCGTGCTTAGATTGAAATTACGCTATTCGTGGCTTCTGTGTTGCGAAAACCTCTGAAGCTTCCTGGGACCGTTTTCTGCAACGATTCGTTGTCCTTTTTTCAAGTCTTCTGCCATTGGTGTCTTCCGCCAAAGCCTTCGTCACCCGGAAACTGCGACTGATGACGGAGGACCAAAAGAAAAGAAAAAGACGCGAAATGTTACAAAACAGTGAGCTATACTGTGATCAAGTAGAAGCTACTCTACGTGCGATGCATGCGCACGGGGATAAAGGCCATTCTTACTTGCCGTCGCTCTGCTCTCGTGCTTCTTATTACTTACAGTAATAATAATTGGTTTTTGGGGGAAAGGAAATGGCGCAGTATCTGTCCCATATATCGTTGGACACCTGAACCGCGCCGTGAGGGAAGGGTTAAAGGAGGGAGTGAAAGAAGAAAGGGAGAAAGAGGTGCCGTAGTGGAGGGCTCCGGAATAATTTCGACCACCTGGGGATCTTTAACGTGCACTGACATCGCACAGCACACGGGCGCCTTAGCGTTTTTCCTCAGTACAATTTTTAAATTCTTGAAAGCATGTATCGCGTGCAACTATGCAAATCATCTAAAGATGTTTTTGTTTTTATTCAAGATCATGTGCTTCTGTTGAGACCACCTTTAGCTCGATTGAATCGCTCACAAAGGCGCCAACCGTCCGACTGGCCTCTATATGAAAAAGGAGACCGTCGTGCACCAGTGTCTCCTCTGACATCCGCTACAGAACAGCGTTAAAGGCAAGCTGCCCCCCCCCCCCCCCCTTCGTGGAGCATTTGATCAGTTACTTGATCCGGACGTGAGCACGTTGCATCGCGCGCGTGCAGATCAAGAGGAGATAAAGCGGTCGCCCCGCATGCTTGCCTGCGGCGGGCACGTGCAGGCTTGTAAAGGCTTGCGTGCCCGCCGGCTTCGCGCGCATCCTCCTCTCGCGGCTTGCGCAACGGGAAGCGTCCACTTACCCGCGCCGCCCACTGGACGAGCGAAGACGGACTGCGCTTATCGTAAGGTCGCCTTATCGCCGGCCGGACCAATCTCGGCCACTTGGGTGCGCGACGTTAGATTGACTGCCGAGGGCGGGCACGCGCTGCGCGCCACCGGGCCGCCGCCGCATTCGGAACCCAGCGCCACGAATTGGGGCTGCCCGTCGAAGAGAAAGGTTCACTGACCCGCCTGCGGCCCGAATGGGAGCAGCCCCGGCCGTGCTGCCCAGCCAACCCGCGGCCTCGACGCACCTGAGCGCCAGGTCAGTTCCCGCTCTCCTGGTCCCGGCCGTCGCGGCGGGCTGGTACTTTCTGCTTGTCAGTGACAAGGCTGGAGCAAGTGTTTCCTGTGCGAAGCGCTTGGTCAAGTCCGGTCGCTTTGCCCCTACGAGCGAGCTCCCGGAGATGGGGTAGGAACCAGCGCATACTGTTTTAATTTAGACGGGCAGTTTTTTTTTTCGTTGGTGCGAAAAGGATGAGTTTCTGCAGGCTGCGCCTGCACGCTGGTGGCAGGTATAGGACACGGCTGCTCGAGGAATGGGGTTTTCGACAGCAAACGTGTGCATCCACGGTCTTCGTGACATTTAACTTATTCTTGTGAGATTTCCAGCTGCTGCCAGTGAACCAGATCACTTTGATATGTCATTTGAAGCTCAGGTTTTACAGAATTCTGAATCCGGTTAAGTAATGGTTTTCGTTGTGCTTTTGTCTTGTGTAGCTGTATTAAGTGATGCACGTGTATCAGGTAATAACAAGCCTCTCCGTTGGTGCTTTCAGATACTGCCGGCCTTAAGTGACGCTAAAGAAGGTAACACTTTGTGATATTTTCAGCCCTTGACCACGATCTACAGGTACTATATGGGCCTTTTTTGGCGTGCTTACTCATCTATGGATAAGCTGAACGGTTTTTTCTTGACCAACGAAGCTCGGCTTGCGCACCCCTGTTTCTGTCGATTTCTCCTGACTGCCGGCTTGTATGCAGATGGACAAGTCTTTGTGCAAATGTAATCAGCAGTCAAGGTTAATGGATGGATGGAAAGACGGTGCGAACCGATTAATGTGTTCTTTCATTTCTGTCTCACTACATTTTCGGTTCGACACCAGCGACGCAGACATACGTCTCTATTAAAGTTGGACTATTTTTATTTTACCTGTGGATCATAGCATTGAAGTAAGCTAAATTTTGTGAATGTTCGGACGCGTTTGAAGATGTATTCCTCGTTCGATGCTTCCAATTTCTCAAAACTTGCACCAGTAAACCGTGTTCAATTAACGTACACCCCTGCGGAAATCGTTGTTACTACGCGTCCATAATGCTCTCGTACTGTCCTCGGTGCTTTAAATTTCGTTTTAATTTAAACTCGTTCGCACAGCTATCACTTCTTCTTCGCCTTTAGACGAATTTTTGGCATCCAGACACTGCTGAAACTGTATAGCTTAGCTGCTTGCTGATATATATTTTGCAGTTTTGTATTAATGGTGCTCGCATACGCTTCCTTGTGTATAATCCTGCATGCAGGGAGTAAAATGTGTTCCATTCAAATGAAAGCGCGATGGGGATGATCAAATATTTTTTGAGACATTATAGTCACTGACAAAGGAAATCATTATTTCAACTATTGCAAATTTTTGATCGACGCACTCCCCCTGGCGTTCCTTCCTCGTTACTACCTACCTATGCTTTTAAACCAGTCCTGAAAGCTGTCACGCCACTGGTTATCACGGGCTAAATTGAAGTGCTCTTGGCAGCAAGTCAAGGCATCTTCAGGTGCTGAAAATTGCCGTACGCGTGTTTTTTTTTCTTTCCACCGTAGGAAGAAAAGGTTTGTCTGTGTAGGGTGGGTGGATGGTGGATGAACAACCTCACTTGAGTCTGCTCCACGGAGGAGACTGCTCTACTGGCATCGCGGACCGGTGCGCTCTCCTGGTGCAGCGTGATCACCCGCAGCCCTGCTCCTGGTCGCTCCGCATGGATTTTCTGAAAAACTGCTAGCAGGTAGACGCCGGTCTACTATTCAGCAGTCACTATTCTCTGCATTATAAAAAAAGCGCTTTCTTAGAGGGAACACTAGTGAAGTTGGTCACCCACCAACCCTACACAGAGCAACTCGCTCAACTCACTACTTCTACTATTTTCTGCTTTTACAAGGCAACCATAGACTCGTGACCACGTGGTTCTCATCACTTTTTTTTACAACTATTGCTGGCCTCTTGACCTTCACAGGTTGGACTTCCCGAGGAAAGACCGAACAGCTAGCTTGGTGCCTTGTTTCCAGATCGTGCTGGTATATTCCGGTTTACTCGCCGGTATAGCGATGTCTTTCCGCACGCCAACAGCATCCACTGCGGTATCGGTACAGCAACTCTCGGCACCATTCCTCTCTGTCCCGCTTTTCAGCCTCTGTTCCAATGGTCTGAACCCAGCGACATAAAACATTACTTCTTAGATGGTGGTACGTGGGCAGAATTCGCCAAACGAAGGAAAAAAAGACGTTGCAAATGATAATGCACTGCCTCAAAATACGCGTGACAGCCTTTCTACTGCGACTCTTTCAACATGGCTTTTGAAATTGTAGAGCATCATGGCTCGAAAGTGCTGTCTCTTGAGGTCCGTGGCTCAAATCTGCGACTTGTCGCAATTTGCCCTCGCCACTAGCTGGCACACGGGACGCAGTGCTTATCAACATAGGGCTCGGTACACTAGGAAAGGCTGAGACTTCGTCGCCCAAAAATTTTTTTGCTGCTTCTGAATTTTCAGTTTACTTTGAAAAATTATTAGTAATCCTTTTAGGAACTGAAATAATTTTTAATTAATCACGGCATAGTTTTAGAAAACAGGACCCTAACGAAAGTCATCATTCACGCACAAGATCCATTTCATTATTGGTAGCTGTTCGTGCGCAGATTACACACTCTTATACTTTCCATGAGCTTTTCACAAGGTATCTCACGAGCTGTTATTACCGAAATTCCGTCAGCTTAATCTTGATGACCGCCTACTAAAATGGGTTGAATGCTTCCTCATTAACGGTCAAGAGTTTGTGACAGCTAATCATTGTACCTCATCCTTAATAACGGTTGCATCTGGCGTTCCACAAGGCTCAGTGTTATGCCCTCTAAAAGTTCTAATATATACGTTAATGATTTGCCTTACTAAATGTCTTCGTCCTCTCATTTATTTCCTGATGATTGTGTTACATTTCGAGATTATTTAACTGTGACAATATGCAAACTCTTCATTCAGACTTAAACAGCATTATACTCGTGTGACAACTCCTCAGTGGAACTGAATTTTACTGAATGTAATTTTATGCAAATGATTCGTACCAGTGCTGGTACGACTCCTTATTACTTGAATGGAACACCACTAAAACAGTAACATCTTATATAAACTTGGGTGTTCTTTTAGCTAACAGTTTAGCATGTAACCTATACAATAGTCACCTCATCAATAACGCTAATCGCGCTTAAGGATACATAAAAATGTAACTTCGCACTTTTCTTCTATCCACTAAAACGGCTTTTGTAAAAAATATTATTCAGTTCAAAACCAGAAGATGCAGCTTCGGTTTAGAACTCAAATAATGGGACTTTAATTAATAAGCTTGAAGTGGTTGAAGATAAGGTTGCACGTTTCATTCTTTGTAACAAGTCTCACTTTCAGCGTAGCTTTAACGAAATCTAAACTAAATTTTCCCAACCTAGCCGCCTGAAGAAGTCTTTCGACTTTCTCTCTCAAAAATTTTCACCATCTCTTGTTGGAAAGCGAATTAATATCGTTGCCAGTTTACGTATCGTCTCGCCGTGATCGCCGTCATGATGTAGACGTTCAGACATTCCACACTGCTACGTTTTTTGCCTCGTTTTTTCCTTCCTGCATTGAGAACAAGCAATGACAACAGAATTAATTTTTGTCTCTTGTGCTTAACGAAATCTATCTCGCTGGAGAAAGACAGAGCTAGACAGAAGAAAGGAAATGCTAGACTTTTCTATTGGGCACCTGTTATGTTGCTAATCTGCGTTGTTGCCCACTCCGCTACTCCGCCTTATAAAGCTTCGGTCCTGAGAATATATATATATATATATATATATATATATATATATATATATATATATATATATATATATATATATATATATATATATATATATATATATATATATATATATATATATATATATATATTAGCAGACAAGTTAAGGGAAATGAGGGGCTCGCTTGACAAATACATGAAGGAAGCCAGGTTTCGGTGACTGTTGGCTTCCTTCATGTGTTATATATATATATATATATATATATATATATATATATATATATATATATATATATATATATATATATATATATATGCATGCGCGTAAGTGGCAATGTTATCGCCTTGCGGTCAATGGGGGCCTTTTGGTTCATTCACATTCGCTACTACATTTATAGGTTAACATGAACCAAGTTGCACCAGGTACCATCCCCCCACTTCCCTTACCCATCCCCACCCGCCTGGAGTGCCTGGTTGCCCTGGGACCACTTAGAGGATCAAATGGCCCTGGTGGAACATGCTCGTTCCCTCCTCGGCGACTAAAACGGAGTTGCCAAATAAAGTCCTTTCTCTGTCACTAGGTCGGTTGTTTGGTGCAAATATATCAAACGTATGAGCGGAGAAACTGATGAGTTGAAACAAAAGTTGCAATGATGTTACTACAATTACACTATTTTTCTTGAAAGCGTGGCTAAGAAGACTAGGCCTCGGAGGATGGCAATGCGTGCCGACGGCGACAATGCGGTACTTTCCCTTCACAACGGTTGCCGGATGTGAGCATCGTTGCAATGGCCCAGTAGCATCCGCCTCGCAGTACCCTCCTTCTCTCTCTTTCGCATGCGGGAGGTGCTGCGTTGCTTTGCCCCTCCGTGCCCCAGTCTTCTTCCCCCACCCGTCAATTAACTCAGGTGAAAATCTTTGTTTGAGGCCGCAGTGGATAATTAATAGTGGTCGGCTGTGGCCGCCTCGCATGCGAAGCGCCACAACGCGCTCAGTGTCTCCCTATACTGCCCGCGTGGATATATAAATCCATTCTCCATAGATCAGTATTCAGGTCGGACAGTGTCCTTGGTGACCACGCGCCGCAGTGCTCTGCGCCTCCCTCCTCCTGTTCTTTTAATCACCATCTCCCATACACCAGGCTAGCGCAGTTGATGGGGACGCCACTTAGCTCGATGAACAGTTACATGCCACACGCAACTTTCTCTTTCCCTAAAGAATCAAATTTTCTCTCTCTTCACACCCAGCACCGTCGCGTGTACCTGCTGGTTTTTCATTGGATGCAAGCTTTCTCTCTCCCTGCTGCTCGTCTTTCTTTAGAGTCAATGACCTGGAAAATGGGGTCTTTAATCAAACCGTGCGCAATGGTTCACAGCGGGCGCCCGATGTGAACATCAGTGATTTGTTACCTAAGGCTGCTCGATTTTAGCACCTGTGGCGAATTCGTCCGCCACCACCTGTTTGTTAGCCCTTTGTCGCACCAGCCGACAACTCTTTGCCTATTTCCGAACATGACCGCCTAGCTGGGCGGTCTCCAGCTGTTTTGCATCCTCGTCTCCAGGAACGGCGACCCCGCAGGCGGCCCGGAGAGGCGGTGAGCCCTTTACAAGCCCAAGCATGCGAGTGGCCGCCGCGCTGGCCTTGCTGTGGACGGCGTTCGCGGCGGCGATGAGCGTCGCGCGCGAGCGCCAGCAAGCCTTGGCGCTGCGCGAGCGGCTCGAGCGCCAGGCCTGGTCCCGCTGCAGCAGCAGCGCGGGATCGGCGGCCCGGGTCCCTGCGGGTCTGGCACCCGTGGCCGACGTCTCCCCGCGCATCACCGGCGAGCGCCAGACACGCCAGGCTGAGCCGAGCCCGGAAACGAACCGGGCCGCGTATCTGGTGGCGGCCACGGGCACCCTGACGGCGGCTGACGGCGCCGAGAGTGGCCGCCTTCCGTGGCGGCACTTGAGCGTGGCCCTGTGGGCGCGGCCAGAGGGCGGGCAGCACCGGGAAGCCGTCATCCTCGGTGAGACTATCGGTCGTGACGGGCGACGCCGGCAGAGGCTATCGCGAGCGAAATTCTTTCGTCGCTCTTTCTTATTTCGTGTTACTATATTGTGACCGATTATCAGAACCCGCTCAGGGAACGTAGCTCAAGAAATCTCGCAAACTAAAGACACTGAAGACACCTGGAGCAGCTTGCAACACACAGGCGCGAAGTGATGACGATCTGATCTGGTCGGATGGCTGTGGCAGCAGGCTCCATGGTACCGAAACCGAGCGGTAAACGCTCTGCTGTCGTCACAAAGAACCCACATTAATGTCTCATTTTCACGTGCTCCCCCCAGCCTTGTTTCCTCACATCGGCCAGGAACCTGTATTATGACAAAGATGTCATCACCGTGCTCTCATCTCTTGTGTAACTTTAATTTCTGCAATCGCTTCTTCACTCGGCCCCTGACTCTCCGTGCACGTCCTTACTTTCGAGGTTTCCCTTCTCCTCTCATCACCACTAGCGTATACTGGCGACTGCCAGGGAATGCCTGATGAAGCGCGCGCACCGCTTGCTGGACCAGAATGTGCGACCAGCCCCCGAAGCTGGACGAGTCGCACAGGACGCTGCCTCTTTAACCGTGTCTTCTTAAATATGCGCTTATGATGCACTCGCGCACGCGTTCTTATTCTTAGCCGCCGCGGTGGCTCGGTGGTTACGATTTTCGGCTGCTGACCCGAAAGACGCGGGTTCGATCGCGGCCGCGACGGTCGCATTTTGATTGAGGCGAAATACTGGAGGCCCGTGTACTGTGCGATGTCAATGCACGTTAAATAACCCCATGTGGTCGAAATTACGGGAGCCCTCCACTACGGCATCCCTCATAGCCTGAGTTCCTTTGGGACGTTAAACCCCATAAGCAATCATTCTCCTTGGGTGAGGGCGCTGGTTAATGACAATCATCCCGACTACGCCCACGGCAGGACAAATGCCTCTCGCATACCTCTCCAATTAACCTTGCCATATGCCAGCTGTGGCTACACTATCCCCGCGAACTTCTTAATCTCATCCCCGCACCTAACTTTCTGCCGTTCCCTGCTACGCTTGCCTTCCCTTGGAGTCTAGTCTGTTACGCTTAAAGACCATCGGTTATCTTGCCCTGGCATTACATGCCCTGTTCAAGCCCGTTTCTTCCTCTTAATTTCGACTAGGATGTCATTAACCCGTACTTGACCCCTGAGCCACTCTGCTCTCTTCCTGTCTCTTAACGTTACGCCTATATCAGAATACTCATACAAAGCGACTCGAGATAAAGGCCAAACAGTAGCGGTGACATCAGTCTTGACTCAAGGAGGACAGGATTGACATAGTCTCTGAGAGATTACCATCAACAATCAAACGAGTCGAAGAGTTGTGACAAGTTGATCTAGCATTGGCGCGCTCTAAAAGAGTAAACATTAATTAATGGCGGACACGATCAAATGCCCTCGCAAGGTCGTTTAGAAGCAAAGAAAGCTGCTCAAGAGAACAGGAGCAAGATTCGAGAATTGTACGTGTAATGTTTACAAAAGATTGAATGGAACGGCCTCTAAAATCGCATATCCGATGAGGGCCAACGAGAGTTGGCATTGTGTATTCTATACGATTTTATTAAACTTTAGCGAAAATTTTGCAGTCCACATTTGCCAACGTGGTAGGCTTGTACCTTCCACAGAGCGCAATTTTTCGTTATCTCTGCTCTTCGGCATTAAGACTGGTTCAGTTGCAGAAAACTGTGGAAGTGACTCTACATAGAAACTCACTCCGAAAACCTGCAGCAGGACAGCAGCGAGAATAAATTAAAAAGTTTTGTAAAATTCGCATGAGAGAGAGAGAGAGAAAAAAAACTTTATTTGGTCCATTAAGAGTTTAGCGTTCGGTCTTCATCTTCATCGCTGCAGACTCTTGACCTTCAAAGCAGGGTTGGGCCCCTAGTCCAGGGCTCCACTGAGTCGCGCTGCTTCGCTTGCGTGCTGCACCATTTGGGCAATGGTGCATGAAGGCCAGTGGGACCAGGCGTTTTAAAGTGGAACAGCCTTCCAAGCGATATATCGCTGTCACCACCTGCTCATCTAATTTCGTTGAAAGTGTAAAAAAATATGTACTGTCATGAAAATGTTTACCCGATACATCTCATCCCTTATGTACTACCCCATCCTGGGGCCTGTAAGGTAAAAAAATGAGAAATGAATGAATAAAATGAAGAGGTAACTGATCGATTGCTAGTTCTATCTCTTGGCGCATGAAAGGGCCACAAAGAACAGAAAAACCTTCTGAACAGCCACTGAACGAGGTCGTCTAATAGTTGTCAAACGCAGAGAATAGCTCGTTCGTACTGGTCACAACGGGGCCACTGGGCATTACCTCCAGCCTAGCAGTCCGGCCATCACCGGAGCCTGCATGCCGCGCCGCACATTCAACTGGCGCCGTTTCGACCTGGTGCTTTGAATATCGTCACCTTCGCCACGTGTTTGCGAAGACTGCTAAGAGAAAAATTGGTTTCGAGGAAAGGAAATGCGTAGTAACAGTCTCACTTCTAGTGTACTATCAGCGTCCAATGAAACACGAACAAGAGAATTTCAACGTGAACTGCAAAACTGGAAGATGTTGCACAAGCAAAGCAGCACACAAAAACGGCTGCTATTCGCATCGCGAACGGAAAGACCGCTCTTTGGAAGTGTTAATACGACACGCCTGTTTTTCCTCTCCAGCCGCAATAATTTTTGTTTCTTTCTGCTAGCGCTTGAGCTCATTTGTTCGCGTTTCATTTGACGCTGATGGTACACCTCAAACGTGCCGTGAAGGATGAGATGAAGAATAGAGTGAAAGAAGAAAAAGAGGAAGAATTGCGTTCCGTAGTGGAGGAGTTAGGATTAATTTGGACCACCCGGGGTTCTACTGTACTACGGCGACCACACTGCGACGTCCGGCTGAGGCGAACGTCCCAGCGTACAGTGCAGCACGTGCTGCGACATCTCCGCTTCGGCACGTGGCGAACCGTGATCACGCGGTGACACAAAAACCAGCGAAGGAAGTCGAGTGCGCTGTCGCTCGCTAAGAAAAGCTAAGAAAAAAAAAGTGTCTGATGATAGTGGCTCCTACTCGAGTGCGGCTACCACCTTTTGTGAACCGTCCCAGAATATGTTACGTCATTCCTACAGTCCATTTCATGCTTACATTACTCTCGACGAAGAGATAGACTATGAATTTTATCTTACGCGGCCAGGTCCATTGTGTCACCTACGATAGCGCGAGCCATGAAAAAAAAAGACAACAAACGAGTCAATGCTATGTACTCGTCACTATGTTTGCATCTATATGCTATGTTTGTATGTATACCGTAATATCCGGACTAGAGTAAGCACCTGTTGCATAGCTCGCGGAGCTCGATTCAGGTTGAAAAAAAAAAGAGAAAATATGTAGTCTACGAGCAGTCACAGTGCGCGGGGGCCACCTGAAAGAAAATTTTAATTGCCTTAGTTGCAAGGAGGACACAGCGCGGTGACCTCTGTTCTTTCCGGGGGCATTAATTGCAACCATGTTTTATACTGCACTGGCTTCAGTGTCCTCCTGCTTGCGGGGCTAAACACCCTACAGCACATTGCGGTCACCACTCCTAATACCAATAAGATACGCGCATGCTTTAAGTCAGACGCCTACGACCAGCCTACGACCGGCTGGTATCAGCTACCTGCTTTATTTTCAGACAAGTCGCCTGAGCCATTTTCTTCAGTTGCGCATTACAAATGGAAGCGCAGTGCAAATATGATAAAAAAAATGTCGTGATAGCCAAAATCGCGTTGAGCGCATCATGCTATAACGTGTGACTTTGAAAACAAAAATACTATTCACTGCTCAGCTGTAGACAATACGCACAGTCAAAATGTTAATATTTAAACGTGTATAGTCCGGGGAGTTCAGTCTGAAAATACAGCTGTATTCCGAGGCGTACGATCTCCTTCGAGCGCTTACGGAGCACGAAAGCCACAGAAAATCCGAACTAGACCCTAGGTCCAGGAGTGAAGAGTGCAATCTGCAATGCTGCTTAGCTGGACATTCTTCGCATTTATTCGTTGTGTGTTAGTTTGGGTGTTTGTCTGAAGCCTGCTTTGCGGCAGGCTGCCCACCTGCCCACCGGGTTGTGGGCAACCTGCCGACCGAATTGTGAGCAAACTGGCCACCGTGGCAGGTGGCAGTTAAATTAATGATTGGTAGCGAAAAGTTGAGTGGTATGAGGACTTCCAGGCATCCATAAATGTACAGTAGAGAACGACCGATTCCGCATATTCCGCATTCCCATTATCGCTATCCGACCAACTTGCATATGTGAACAATGGATCTGAACTCCGGAACCGGAGGGAAAAGCGAAGTGCTAGCCCATCTAATTCGCATTTGGCCTAACTAAGGAAATTGACCATCATTTTCGTTTTTACTCCTTAGCATTCATGTTCGGTAAACTTTTGGAGCAGACCACACACGCGTTTTAATCAAGATCGTGCTTCATAGTTCACAATGCCTTCTGTATACGTGCATGAAGTGAGCTGCTTTATCTCACGCAAAGCAGTGCTTCGTAATTCGTGAATGAACTTGCTTTGACAAGCAACCAAGTTCCCTAGTGCGGGATTCGGAGTGCCATCTTGCATTTTGTCGCTGTCTGTGAAGCAATATAGTCGCAGGCTCTTTAAGAGGGAGGACATGGGTGAGGAATCGCCACGAGGTCCACTTGCCAGCGCGCTGTATTGAGTTCCGTAACTGGACGCGTTCACTGCTATGCAGATGACATCAGCAGGCAGAAATCTTGGAGGGCAGACGACCGACGGATAGCTGGTACCCTTGCGCTGTCCTGCAATCTTCTCGCACTCGCCGCGTTTGCATGGCGTCCACGAGGGCTGGAAGCCTGCCGCTGCTATACGCTGGCGCAATCACTCGCCGGGCGCGCATTTGATCCGGGCGTGGTTCAGCAGACGCGTGTGGCAACTCTTCCCTACGTTTGCGTCACTCCCAGAAGAAAGAGAGGCGCTCTGCGATGACTTTCGCTTGTTCCTCTGTCCCCCGCCTTTTCTCCTGGGCCGGTTTCAGCGAGTTCACGGACGTGGACTCGGCCGTATCGCACTCGGGCCGTATCATGGATGCGCGGAGAAGGAATGTTTGCCGTCGGCTAGAGACGCTGCCTATCGGGGACTATCAGGACACGTCACACAGGGATTTCCTAGCCTCTGAGAGACAGCGCGTGTTCTTCGAAGTGGGTGAGGGCGCCGGCACCAGCTGCTTGGCGGCCCGCATTCGGGATAACAACTCTTGCACCCTCTACCTCATAGAATCTGCTACGCAGCGTATCCTGGAGGCGTTGGCTCCGCAAAACTGCTCTCCTGAGCGCGGCCGGCTATCGTTCTGTGCGCGTAGCGCTTTGAAGCACGGTAAATATGGCCTGAAAGGGAAGGCTTCAGCCGCGAGCAGTTAGACGAGCTGTACGAGAGAAAAAAAAATCTTTTTATTTATGTAATCGCTGCACGACTGTGAAGTATAAATCATTATTTTGCTGTAGATGCCCGCGCATTACGACGTTACAAGTAAGCTGCCGTTCAGTGTCGTCTTTTTATTTTCCTTCTCTGCTTAATTATTAATGAATTGCTTTGTGCGTTGGCGCAAGTGTTCCGAGAATGAGCCCTAGCCTATTGCGATTTTACGCAGGAGTCGAGTCAGTCCCGAGTGCACGGTGTTTAGCTAAACTTCTCCCGCGTTGGTTTGTTAGCCACTGTAACATCTCCACTAACATTAAACATAGCCTTTCCGTTTCCCTAGAATGGGAATGAGCGAGGTGAAATAAAATGAAAAAAAAAGGTGACTGGGGAATAATAGCGTGGGAGGCTCTCTTTGTATTCTATTGTAGGACTCTGAGTGGGTACAACTACTTCATTGAGATTTCGTGCGACAGGACCGTGGGTTGAAATACGCATCTGATTCGCGCTACGGCGCGCCTCTGTGGTTGTGTATTCTGCTTCTGTTGAAAGCGCATTGTGCATTTCATACTCGCCGTTTGTGCTTGTGTGCAAGTTAGATGTTAGTTTCGCTGTGACTGTCTTTTGTAATGCACGCTTGGTACTGCGTGAGGCTCAGGATTAATTGCATAAAAACAACGAGCTTTTGAAGATGCGATTGTGCGGCATCATTGTACAGACATGCAGGGTGATTTATTTTTAAAACGCTTACAGATTTTTATCTAATAAACTGTGAGAGATACATCGGTTCGGTTTCTTTTGTATAGCAAGGTGGACATCACGTACGTGATACGGCTCAGTAATTAGAAGATTGACTAACTAAGATTAACTAATAAACTCTTTCGTTTCTTGATTTTGAGATTGAGAAATTAAAGACCATCAACATCGAAGGTGAGCTCAGGTTTAAAATTTTCTTTATCGGCAATGTGGTTCAGAATATCGAACGTCACAATTACGCATTTCAAAGCTCATTCAGATGGCTTTCCCGCGCTGCAGATGTATAAAATCCTTATCGTAGCCGAAATCCCATTACCTGATTCTGCGTCATATACACAAACTGGGTCTGTATTTACTGCATAAAAAATTATAGCAATGCAGTTTTATTAATGTTCACCGCTGTAGAGCCAGCTCAACAAGCATTCAAATGCGTATTTTTGACATCCGATATTTAGAATAAAAAAAAATTAAAAACTTGGCTCACTTTCGATGTTGAGGCATTCGATTTCGTAATAAATTCTTCCTCGCAAGAAAAAATAAAAATTTTATTGTTTAATGTTAAGTTAATTAATCGTCTAATTATTGAGATCTATCACGCACATAAAGTCCGCCTTGCTGTACAATCTACCTGCGCAGGCCATACCGACGTATTTATCACAGTTTATTAAAGCTTTACCCGCCAAATTATTTCCCGAAAAAGCATACCAAAATCGCTAAATTGTTTTGGCGATTTTTGTCGAAAATGCCTGCTGATTAAGCGCAAAACGTGTGGTTGGAATTGAATAGAAGGGTATTGGATGGGACGGACGGACGGCCCGTTTGAAACGGCGTGGTGGCAGTTGCCACCATGCTGGGCTTTTTCTCTTTATGTTTCTTTAAGCAATCTGTCAAACTTAACGGCGTTTTCTATACATTCGCCATTTTCTCTGAGTACAATCTTTAATCTTGCACTTGTAACCTTACGTCACCTCCCTGCATTTGGGCCGCCAATCTTCCAATCGCTTTTTTCTAACTTCTAAAGCAGATTCATTCGCATTATCCTTATTTCTAAATTTTAGGGCCTCAGGGAGTGTGACTGTGCCTGCAACGACATCGGTATGGATACCACCAAATTCTAATAAGATGTTCAATTGTTTCTACTAATTCACCACATACTGCACGTGTCATCTCCTTGGTTAAATTTCTTTTTGTAGTTGCGCGTTCTAAGACATCTGGTATAGCAAGGCATTGCCTCTTGAGTATTCATAGAACGATACTTTCCTGATCTGCTATTTTCCAGTTGTTACATCCTGTGTTTTTTTTACCTGTCACTTAAAGCTCTTTTTTTATCAGTCCTTGTTTCCTGCATACTTACTGGTTACTACCTTAATCCTTATCAGGCACTGTGAGTCAACGCTCTTTCTGTTTAAGTATTTAAACACCCTAGCTGCCCACTTGTTATCGTCCAATCTCATCAGACGCTTTTCATAATGTCACCAATAAACGGTTGAAGCACACAGAC
Source organism: Amblyomma americanum (assembly GCA_030143305.2). Taxonomy (NCBI): domain Eukaryota; kingdom Metazoa; phylum Arthropoda; class Arachnida; order Ixodida; family Ixodidae; genus Amblyomma; species Amblyomma americanum. The sequence continues at coordinate 47,193 of JARKHS020032268.1, forward strand.
CGGGTTTAACTAGACGTGCTGGGCGTGCAAGATAGCAGGAAGCTCGAGTGAGGAAGATGACAATCCTCTAGCCCCTCGAATGCGCAAGGCATGGCAAGTTCCAGCTAAAATAGTTCGGCCGCGGTACGGCGCCACTGGATGGATGCGTACTGTGGCATTACTCGCCCTCTCTGAAGGGCACCGACTCGGTGCCGCTGCAATGCGAGGCAGGAAGAGAAGGGACGCCGCATGTGTCTGGCGGCTGGTGTAGACACGCCTGAAACGCTAGCGGGCGTGGTACGGCTTCATCAGTGCGACATGAACAACTTCGGAGGTCGGCCGTCTACAGGAGCGAGCTGTTCCTTGGGGGAGAACTTCATAGTTCACCTCACTGACTTGGCGGAGTACCTCGTAGGGGCCAAAATATCGGCGCAGAGGCTTTTCAGGGCGCCCACGCATGCGGATGGGGCTTCAAACCCAGACTTGTTCGCCGGGCTGGTAACTAACAGCTCTGTGGCGGAGGTTATAGCGGCGAGCGTCGTGGGCTTGCTGGTGCCGGATGCGCTGTCGGGCGAGTTGGAAGCGGCCTCGGCGTGACGAACGAATTGGGCAGCACCCATAACAGATGAGGTACTACTAGTCGGAAGCAACATGGCGTCCAGCATGGTTGTGGCTTCATGACCATACACTAAACGAAATGGAGTGAAGCGCGTCGTTTCTTGTAGAGGAGTATTATATGCAAATGTGACGTAAGGGAGTATGGCGTCCCAATTCCGGCGGTCTGCGTCAACATACATGGAAACCATGTCGGCGATAGTCTTGTTGAGCCGTTGGGTGAGTCCGTTCATTTGAGGGCGGTAAGCGGTTGTTTTGCGGTGACTTGTGCCACTAACGCGCATAACCTCCTGCGTAAGGGCCGAGGTGTCGCCGTTCCCCTGTCAGTTACAGCGAATAGGGGTGCACCGTCACGAAGCACAATGTGTTGAACGAAAAAGTTCGCAATTTCGTCAGCTGTACCACGAGGGAGAGCTTTAGTTAGTACCGGCTGAGGTAGTCGGTGGCAACCACAATGTAGCGGTTACCCAGCGAGGACTCCGGAAATGGGCCGAGTAAGTCCATGCCGACTTAGTGGAAGGGGACTTGGGGCGGATCAATAGGCTGCAGTAGTCCGGCTCGCTTAGTCGGCGGCGTCTTGCGACGATTCCACTCGCGGCAAGTTCTGACGTAATGCTGGAAAACTGCAGGAAACCGGGTCCAGTAGTACTTCTGGCGTATCCGGGCGTATCCGGGCCAAAATATCGGCGCAGAAGCTTTTCGGAGCTCTTTGGCGCGGATGCGCGCCAAAGTGCGGGAAAAACCGAGGTGACCAGAAGATGGGTCATCATGGCACGCCTGCAAGGCTTCGTCGCGCAAGGCCGCAGATACGACGAGTAGATAGACAGCTTCTGTTGGACACTAGTTTTTCTTATACAGGACGCCGTCACGTAAACAGAACGACGACAGCCCGCCCGAAAAGATTCGCGGGGGAGACTGAGCGCTTCCTTCAAGATACTCAATGAGAGGCCGTAGTTCACTGTCGTCTCTTTGGTGTTGAGTGAGGACGGACGTGGGAGATGGCGCCGAGAAAAACAATCTGCGTCGGGATCAGCTCGGTGGTCCTCGATAGGAGCACGAGACAGACAGTCGGCATCACTGTGCTTCCTACTGTACTTATAAACGATGGTTGCATCGAACCCTTGAAGGCGAAGGCTGCAGCGTACAAGCCGTCCCGAGGGATCTTTGAGGTTCGTCAGCCAACACAGCGAATGGTGATCACTAACGACTCTAAAAGGACGGCCGTATAAATACGGGCGAAATTTGGTCACTGCCCACACAATTGCCAGGCATTCTTTTGCAGTGGTGGAATAGTTCGCCTCTGAGCGTGACAAGGTGCGGCTTGCGTATGCGATTACGCGTTCGAGACCATCCTGTCACTGCACAAGGACCGCACCGAGGCCGATGTTGCTGGCGTCTGTGTGCAGTTTAGTGTCGGCTGACTCGTCGAAGTGGCCAAGGATGGGCGCACTTTGGAAACGAGTGCGGAGGTCTTTGAAGGCCTGTTGTTGCTCCTGGCCCCTAGAATAACGGTTCGGAATCTTTCGTGAGGCGGGTGAGGGGCTCAGTGATCTGGGAGAAGTTCTGCACAAAACGCCGATAATAGGCACAGAGACCTAGAAAGCGGCGCACATTTCGCTTATCGGTTGGCACGGGAAAAGCAGCGACGGGGGATGTCTTATCGGGGTCAGGGCTGACTCCCTTAGCGCTCACTATGTGGCCGAGAAACTTCAACTCTTCGAAAGCGAAGTGACACTTTTCGGGCTTGAGGGAAAGACCGGCCGAACGAATTGCTGCGAACACAGCGCGCAGGCTCCTCAGGTGCTCTTCGAACGTGCCGGAGAAGATGACTACGTCATCTAGGTAGACTAGGCAGGACTGCCATTTCAGATCGGCAAGCACGGTGTCCATCATCCGCTGGAAGGTGGCAGGAGCCGAGCACAGGCCGAAAGGGAGCACCCGGAATTCGTACAGACCATCCGGTGTAATAAAGGCGGTCTTTTCCCGGTCACGTTCGTCCACCGAGATTTTCCAATAGCCACTGCGTAAATCTAGCGACGAGAAGTGCGTGGCATGGCGTAGCCGGTCCAGGGAGTCATCAATGCGTGGCAGAGGATAAACATCTTTTTTTGGTGACTTTGTTTAGACGTCTGTAATCAACACAGAACCGTAGGGTTCCATCTTTCTTCGCCACTAGAACAACAGGCGATGCCCACGGGCTCGTCGACGACTGTATCACGCCGTCCTGGAGCATTTCTTGAACTTGTTGGCGAATGGCATCACGTTCCTTCGAAAAGATCCGATAAGGCGGCTGGCATAACGGTCGCTGGTTTGCGTCAACTTAATGCGGTGGTTTGTGAGCGGAGTCTGCCTAACCTTGGCGGTCGAGGCAAAACAGTCGCGGAAAGATGCGATAATGCTCTCCAGGCAGCGTTTCTGATTAGACGGGAGGTTCGGGTTCACGTCGGTTTTTATGGGAGTGGTCGGTACCTCCACTGATGCCGGGATTTCGGACAACGCCCGCTGTCCCGCGAATTCGCTAAGTTCTTCGAAATACGCAATAGCTGTTTT
>JARKHS020032269.1:0-19876 GCA_030143305.2 Amblyomma americanum
ATTTGGGCTGGTTGGTGCATGATCTTATGACGGGAGCAGCGCAGCACGAGACAAAGAGAGAGGCGGGACACGACGCTGAATAACAACCAGATTTTTAATGCACGTTCGTCGAATATATACATCTCGCACGTATAAGAAGGAAAAGGAAGAAGCATGAAAAACGCATAAGATGTACACGTGGTGAAATATTAAGACATCACACGCAGATAATCAATTTCTCTGTCACAAAGCGCTATCGAAGGTATGCAGACGCATACGTCGCTCTTTGGTCGGATGTTGAAGGCTTCTTCAATCTCCCTGGTCCGTTGATCAAAATACGACGGGATGATCATTGTGTTGGTAAGCTGCGGAGCGCATTCATGCTCTCTGCAATGTTTTGCTAATTCACTGCTGATGGCGCCCTTTAGGGATCTTTTGTGATCTCGAAGCCATTTATTCAAACAGCGCCCTGTTTGACCTATGTAGGTGCGTCCGCATGACAAAGGTATTTCATAAACCCCGCTTTTCACACATTTAAAATGTTTTTCAGGTGTTTTTTCTTGCATTGACTTTTTCTTTGCTCGCTGTTGACTTTGGCGCACAGGCTCTTTAACTCGTTGGGTGCTGACATGAGCACATTTACACCAGCTCTTGCTCCTACCCTTTTGAGACTGTGGGAAATGCCATTAATGCAAGGAATGACCACGTACGGCTTCCTTTATTCTGGTGTGGTTGTGACATATTTTCTGCCTCTAAGTGCTTGCAGAATCCCTTCTGCGACACTGGATAGCAGTCTCGCCGGGCAACCTGCTGCTTTCAGCCGACGGTTATGGGTGTCAAAACTGCCTTGAACCTCATGATCACAGGATCTCGTCAATGCGGCTCTCATTGCTGTTTTTTTCTACCCCAGCTTGATGATCTTGGAGTGCGCAGATGTGTAGGGGAGTAGTCCTTTCTAGCTTCGTGGTCCGTACCGCCAGCATATGTGAGCGCCTAGAAAGGCTAGCGTCAAGTCAAGAAATCGCATAACGTTGTGTTCTGGGAGTGCACTTGTTATTTCTAGCCCTAGTTCTTCTAGTCCTTCTAGTCCTTAGCAAAAGTAGCAATGAGAGCCGCATTGACGAGATCCTGTCATCATGAAGTTCGAGGCAGTTTTGACGCCCATAACAGTCGGCTGAAAGCAGCAGTTTACCCGACGAGACCGCTATCCAGTGTCGCAGAAGAGATTCTGCAAGCACTTAGAGACAGAAAATATGTCACAACCACATCAGAAGAAAGGAAGCCGTACGCGGTCATTCCTTACATTAATGGCATTTCCCAGTCTCAAAAAGGTAGGCGCAAGAGCTGGTGTTTTTAAAAGTGCTCATGTCAGCACCCAACAAATTAAGAAGCCTGTGCGCCAGTCAACAGCGGGCAAAGAAAAATCAATGCAAGAAAAAGCACCGAAAAAGAAAACATGTGAAATGTGTGAAAAGCGGGGTTTAGGAAATACCTCTGTCATGCGGACGCACCTACATAGGTCAAACAGGGCGCTGTTTGAATGAATGGCTTCGAGAGCACAAAATATCCCTAAAGGGCGCCATCAGCAGTGAATTAGGAAAACATTGCAGAGAGCATGAATGCGCTCCGCAGCTTATCAACACAATGGTCATCCCGTCGTATTTTGATCAACGGACCAGGGAGATTGAAGAAGCCTTCAACATAGGGCAAAAGAGCGACGTATATGCGTCAGCATACTTTCGATGGCGTTTCGTGACTGCGAAATTGATTATCTGCGTGCGCTGTCCTAATCTTTTACCACGTGTACATCTTATGCGTTTGTCATGCTTCTGTCCTTTCCTTATTGCACGAGCGAGATGTATATATTCGATCGAACATGGATTAAAAATCTGGTTGTTAGCGTTGATTCCCGCCTCTCTCTTGTTTGTTTCGTGCTGCGCTGCTCCCGCCACAAGAACATGAAATGTGCTAGAATTTTACACCACAAAGGAAATATTTATTCAAAAAGTCGCCCGATCCCGCTCATATAACAGGAAATAGCAGCGCAATGCAGATGTAATTTCAGTTTATTAGATGTGCTCTTTGCATTTAAATGAATACAAACAGGAGACGCATATGTAAGCACCATTTAACACACAATGTACGGAGCACTACGACACCAGCAATAATAATGGCCAAAATTTTCTCTAGCTCTGAGAAATCTAAAAAAAATGGAGAAATAAAAACATAATACAGGCTGAAAGTTGGTGCGCCTTAAGCAAACATTCTAATGGGTACAAAAGCACATATGCACACGCAAAACCAAACGCATGCAAAGAGCAACCTGGGTGCCAAAAGAAAAGACTATATGGGCGTACGATACAGATACGCGGTTTCAGGTTACGGATATTCTGCAGGGTGAAACCTCCCTCTCGCTTTGACTCTCGCACGAGCCTCGGAGTAAGCTTGAGCGTGTTATCAAAACAGGAAAAAAATAATTCTACGAGGCGAAAATAAAAAAAAACGAGCATAAACCACATACCTTGACGACGTTGCCAACAGAAACCCGGGGATGAAATAAAGTGCTGCAACTATATATATGAGTTCAACGCAGCCTTCTGTCCTGCGCCTTCTCACGGCACAGCGAACGCTCAAACATACGCCTTACATCCTCGTTACACCCCCGTTTTATTTTCTTGTGACTAAATGTAGAGATAAGACTGCTTGGAGCCGGATGGAAAGGGGGGACGTCTTGAGGTAGGAGCCCTGGCTCGCCGCACCCATGGTACAGCAGACCACGCGTGCGACACAATACGGCGTGGGAGGCGAGATCAAGGTGATCAAGGCACAAGTAATCCGGTGGGGGTGGGTTGGGAGTCAGCGACGCGAACACAACACAAACTATACCGCTGCGACAGGACGGTAACGTAGGTAGAGCAGGTTAATCCATGGGCACTCGCAGAAAGAGTCTGGTGGGCTTCCTAAGATCTCTCCCGCCTCTGACCGCAGTGGACGGCCACGCTGCCACCAACAACACGCCACAGTCGTCGGAGGCGCTGAGGGATGCAGAGTGCGCGCTAGGAGTCGCCCATTACCTTGAAATCCGCTGCCGCGAACGACGCCTGTAAGAGCGCCATTATGGTGTAAGGCTGTGCAAAAGACTTGCGATGACCCGCGCGCCGCTGCACCAGTTCCAAAAGGAATTATGTGGGCACTCCGAGGTGCGCGTGAAAGCTGCCATGAATCCGCAGCTATGAAGTTCACGACAGCCCAGTGATGAGAGCAAGAGCTGCTGCGCGCTGGGGCTTGCGCGCGAGCGGCTAGGGGCTGCGCGAATACGTGTGCGCAAGATGGCTTCCGTCCAGCAAGGAAGCCGGGTGAGCGACGGGAGGCCCATTTCTGCCTCTGCTAGACAGCGGAGAAACGAGGACTGCTGGTAGTAGGAGATGCCTGCAGGGACCGCCGCACCGTGCTGAAGTTGGAAATACTATAGAAGACGGGCACGTTGGTGACCGCCGCTCCCGGCGATGCAATGAAAAGGCAGACCGCCGTCGCCTGCCTGCCTGCAGCATCGAGCCGACGGCCCACGAGAGAGATGCGGTGTGAACTGCGCTTCCTTCGGCTGTTCGAACAAAACTGTTTGATCTCTTAAAACGGCGAGTGCAAGCGCAAAACCTCTCCCCGTAGCTTTTGGCGCGAGGGAGACAAAAAAGGGCGCGAGGAGTCAATTTGTATTTTTTGTTGAAAAGCATTGGTCCCAAAAACGTTCTCCCAGTTACCTTTCTGGGACCAAAATGCTGTGATTTGTTTTTGTTTCTGCTTAACACCCTAGAAAAAACGTTTCTAGGACATTAGTGGGCGAACTTCCCTTTTGCTTGTGTTTCTATGTCCTGCTTCTACGTCCTGGAAATGTTCGATAAATGTTGTACTGGGACAGGGACATTCCATCCTTTCTGGGCGCTCCTGGGGAGGTACGTTGTTTGCTGGGATGCTAACGCATTACAAAATTATAGACGATCATACGATTGATGCGGCAGAGCATGCGTTAGCATTATTATTCTCCCTCGAACTGAGTAGCCGCTGCTGCTGACGGGTTCAGACCGTGCGCACGGGTGACGTGGTCCAGTCCGTTGAAAGTTCGTGATCGAGACGTGATCCAGAAGTTGAAAGTTGCGCTTTTATCCTGCCGTCCCTACCCCCCTTTTTCCTGTGACCGTGTATTTAGCGCACCGCCTTTCAAAAATTAATATGTACCAGCTAGCCCATCAGAAAGACTGACTGAAGCGTGTATATGTGCCATTTCCGGGCAGACACAGGCGCTTTTGCGGAGAATACAAGCAAATTAACCTGATCGCAGCTAAATTGTCCCCGCACATGGAGTTTAGACCCCTGCGGATTCGAGCTTAGCGCGAGCCGAAGGGCCCCCGCTCAGCCATCGCCACAAACGTGTATTTGGAGCACCGATATGGAGCATGCACTCAGCTTCAGATGGAAGGCAGCGGCTCGCCGCAAGGAAACAAGGTTCGATGTTGACGAAGCGGATTTTGGCAGCATAGGTTTGTCACGGAAATAGCAGGAGTAATTTTGGAGCTCGCACGCTGAGACCAAACGAAGTGCGGGAAACGGTGCAACCGGAGTACTACATGGTGTTTGTCATGCGGGTGCATGCAGAACAACTTCCGGGCTCTATAAGTACGCGCACCGAACTCCAGTCACCCAATTCCGGGCGATGAACGTAAATATTCTTGAACCAACCTAATATACAATTATATGTAGGCTGTAAACCAAAGGAGTGCAAGGGAAACAAAATCGAGCAGACCGCCGAGCGAGTGTCGAATGGCCGGGCTTTTAAAAACACAGAGGTCATGGTCCGCCCGACGTACTCAGGAAAAAAAGTGTACAGGGTCCGTCCGACGTACAGGTGCGGACAAGAGTGAACGGAGCACGCATTTGTCTTCGAATATTTTTTACGCTTGATCCAACTGAAATTTCCAGCAATGGTAAGTGCATACTGGTAGTGGACGTTGGTGTGCATGCATGCTTTGTCATGGAACAGTGTTTCTTCGTTTCCAATAGGGAAGGCGTGATTGAAGTTAGAACAGAATGGTGTACTCCGTTTACTTATGTCCACAGCTGTACCGTTAGTCGCAGCCTTTTCTGAAAGGATATAGGCAGAAAACTGCGGTGTGTCGTGCACTAGACCTAGGCTTTTAGTCTTCCAAAAACCCTTTGCCTTGTTAGCTCTTTTTTGTTAGGTGACAGTTGCTGTCATTTATTTTACAGCGCTCCTATTTCGAACGGTTCGCTTTTACCCTGTTTTAGCGCCGTACTTCTGTATTCGGGTACTGTCTTGTGCGCTGTTGACCGCCCCCACCCCAGCGCGCCGTATGTGTGTTTTGTGTGCACAGCAGTTCGGAGTGGCGACGGAGTCGCGAGCAGGCACCGGAGCGGGGCAGGACATTCCGCGGCCGTTCCTAAACGGGGCCCGCGGGTTGCGGAGTTGGGGAACTCTGCGCAACAGCTGCCCATTTCCATGAACTCGCGGAGCCCGTTGGCTCTCCGGTACAAAGAAAGCGCCTACGGAAGCAGCCGCGTTGATAGAAGACCCATTGGGCGAGGAGGCCCCCAGAGGTGACAGCTTCGACGAGACATGGTCGACGAAGTGGAGACAACCGAAGCGATTGCAGTCGGGTACCGAGCAGAGGCGCCGCACTCTGACTGAAAAGTGTGCAGTTGTACATAATGTAATGAAAACCAAATCAGTGTTCTGTAGTAGTGCTGTCCGGTTTAATCGGCTTAATCTGCTGAAGAACCTGTTTCACTGACATTGTCACGTAGTGGTGACGGCTGTCGAAGCAGCGATCAAGACGGACGAAAGGGTCTTCTAAAAGAAAACTGTTTATTGGGCTGACTTGCACCCAAAATGGACTGAATCACTCGGCGGCGGCGAAGCGACAAGCGTGCTCGGCGGTCGTCGAACGGAATGCCCACCGCTGTCGGACGTGCTGAATTTAAAGCTGATAGCGAACTTTCGAGATAAAGCGTGCAAAGTTACTAGAACATTCCGGAACAATGTAGAATCAGCTCTGCCTCGCTGCGATCAATCGAGATAAATCTAGTCGCGTCTTGCGTCGCAAAGAAAGCGATAAGGTGGTGTGGCGGCAGATTTGAAAAACGAACAAACATTGCAAATATTCGCGGCATTACTCCCCTCTCAAAGAAGCATCGACCCGATGCATTAAAACAAATAATGCGACTAGTAAGAGAAAAAAAACGGATCTTGCGAAAATAGAGCATGGAAATGCAGCGGCCTTTATCGCGCATAATACGGCTTCAGACGGACTACATGGATAACTTCTGGTCGTACGCGGCGTCGCTGGGATGCAGTCATTGCGTCAGGGATGACTTCATAATCCAGTTCACCTAGCCGACGAAGAACTTTGTACGGGCCGAAATAGCGGTGCAAAAGCTTTTCACTCAATCCACGGCGGCGAATGGGCGTCCACACCCAGACTTGGTCTCCTGGCTTGTATTCCGCGTTGCGTCTTCGTAGGTTGTAGCGTCTGGCGTCGGACCGCTGCTGATCTTTGATCCGTAATCGGGCAAGCCTTCGAACTACTTCTGCGCGTTGAAGGTAGGCGGCAACGTCGACGTTCCCTTCTTCTGTAACGTTGGGCAGCATGGCATCTAGCGTGGTCGTGGTCTCCCTGCCATGGACGAGTCTAAAAGGCGTAATCTGTGTGGTCTCCTGCACTGCGGTGTTGTAGGCGAAGACGACGTAAGGCAGGATGACATCCCAGGTTTTGTGTTCGGCATCGACATACATGGCGAGCATATCGGCGATGGTTTTGTTCAGGCGCTCGGTCAGTCCGTTGGTCTGCGGATGGTATGCAGTTGTCCTCCGGTGGCTGGTTTGGCTGTAGCGCAGGATGGCTTGCGTTAGTTCCGCCGTGAATGCTCTTCCTCTGTCCGTGATGAGCACATCGGGGGCGCCGTGTCGAAGAAGAATGCACTCCACAAAAAATTTGGCGACTTCTGCTGCTGTTCCGTTCGGTAGGGCTTTCGCCTCGACGTAGCGGGTCAGGTAGTCGGTCGTTATGATGATCCACTTATTTCCAGATGTTGACGTTAGAAAAGGGCCTAGCAAGTCCATGCCAATCTGCTGAAAGGGCCTTGAGGGAGGTTCAATGGGGTTCAGAAATCCTGCTGGTCGTGTGGGAGGAGTCTTTCGTCGCTGACAATCTCGGCAGGTTTTCACAGTGTGCGACATCGGCAGACAGTCGGGGCCAGTAATACTTGTCTTGAATGCGGCGGAGGGTGCGAGTAAACCCGAGATGTCCAGCTGTTGGCTCGTCGTGTGAAGCCTGTAGAACTTCTTCGCGGAGACAAGTAGGTAAAACAAGGAGGTAGGCTGTTTTGTTCGCTGTAAAGTTCTTCACAAGGACCTCATTCTGCACACAGAAGGAAGACAGTCCTCGCTTGAATGAAGCGGGGGGTGAAGAAACCTTGCCTTCCAGGTACTCGATGAGGCCTTTTAGGTCGGGGTCCGAGCGTTGCTGCTGAGCAAAAGAGCTGGGGCTGATGGGTCCCAGGAAGGCGTCCTCATCGTCGTACGGCGGCGGTGCATCTACAGGGGCACGTGAGAGGCAATCGGCGTCAGAGTGCTTGCGCCCGGACTTGTAAACGACGGTGACGTCAAACTCCTGGAGACGCAGACTCCATCGAGCGAGTCGGCCAGAGGGGTCCTTCAAATTGGCAAGCCAGCAGAGCACGTGGTGGTCGCTGACCACCTTGAACGGCCGTCAGTAGAGGTAGGGGCGGAATTTCGACGTAGCCCAGATGATGGCAAGGCACTCCTTCTCAGTTGTCGAATAGTTAGCCTCGGCCTTGGAAAGGGAACGGCTAGCGTATGCGATGACTTTCTCCAGCCTGTCACTTTTTTGAACGAGGACGGCGCCTAGTCCCACGCTGCTTGCGTCGGTATGAACTTCAGTATCGGCGTTTTCATGAAACTGCGCAAGGATCGGTGGGGACTGTAAACGACGCTGAAGTTCCTTGAAGGCTTCTGCTTGCGGCGCTTCCCATTTAAACGGCACATCTGCCTTCGTCAGTTGGGTCAGGGGCTCGGCGATGCGCGAAAAGTTTTTCACAAATCGTCGGTAATATGCGCACAGTCCGAGAAATCTGCGCACTGCTTTCTTATCGGCCGGTGGTGGAAACTGTTTAATAGCAGCTGTTTTCTGCGGGTCTGGGCGTACTCCTTCCTTGCTAACGATGTGGCCTAGAAACAGCAGCTCTTCGTAGGCAAAGTGGCATTTCTCTGCTTTCAAGGTTAGGCCAGACGACTTGATTGCGTCTAGTACTGTTCGAAGTCTTTTGAGGTGCTCTTCAAAGTTCGAGGCGAAGACAACGACGTCATCTAAATATACCAGACAAATTTGCCACTTCAGGCCTGCCAGCACTGTATCCATTACTCGATGAAACGTCGCTGGTGCGGAACAGAGACCAAATGGCATCACCTTGAACTCAAACAGCCCATCCGGAGTTATTAATACTGTCTTCTCGCGATCTCTTTCGTCGACCTCAATTTGCCAGTAGCCGCTCTTGAGGTCCATCGATGAGAAATATTTGGCGTTGCAGAGGCGGTCCAGTGTGTCGTCGATGCGGGGGAGGGGTAGACGTCATTCTTTGTTATGTTGTTCAAGCGGGGGTAATCCACGCAGAATCGAAGTGCGCCGTCTTTCTTTCTCACTAGAACAACTGGTGCCGCCCATGGGTTGTTTGAAGGCTGGATGACGTCGTCGCGAAGCATTTCTTCGACTTGGTCCCGGATGGCTTGTCGTTCTCGCGGTGACACACGGTAGGGGCTTTGACGGAGAGGTCGGACGTGTTGATCCGTTATAATGCGATGCTTGGCAATTGGCGTCTGTCGCACCTTCGGCGATGTCGAAAAACACTCACTGTAGCTTTGAAGCAGATTGCGGATCTGGTCTTGTCTGTTCCAGTGCAGGGCTGGGTTGATGTCGAAAGTGGGCGAGTTCCCTTGGTCAGGCGAATCTTCTGCGGAGGGGTCGGAGAGGGCGAAGGAGTCTCGTACGTCAGACATTACGTCGAAGAAAGCAATCGTCGTTCCTCTGTTAATGTGCCGGTATTCTTCGCTGAAGTTAGTCAGCAGTACTTCGGCCTGGCCATTGCGAAAATGTGCGATGCCTCTTGCGATGCTGATTCCTCGGTCTAGAAGCAACTGCATGTTCCCCTCGATGATGGCTTCAGCGTTAATAGCTTTTTCGTGGCACCTACGGCCACGACAACGCTTTATCGGGGTGGGACGCTCACTTCTTCCTCCAGGACACTCAGAGCAACGTTATTTTCCTCAGTTTTCATCGAAGCGATGGCTTTATCCGTCGAAAGCGTGATCTGCTTGGATCGGAGGTCGATGATCGCCTGATGCTCATTAAGGAAATCCATACCCATGATCACTTCGCGGGAGCATTGCGGTAGTACAACAAAGGTGGCAGGATACGTATGTCCTCTGACAGTCACTCGCGCTGTGCATCGTCCTGATGGCGTAATGAGGTGGCCCCCTGCGGTGCGAATTTGTGGGCCGTCCCAAGCCGTTGTGACTTTTCTCAGCTGCTGCAGCGAATGTCCCATTCATCCCCGAGTAATCGGCTCCTGTGTCGACTAGAGCGGTAACTTTCCGGCCGTCGATAGTCACTTCTAAGTCGGAGGTCCTGGCTCTTGCATTGCATGTCGCTCTCGGCGTCGGGTCACGGCTTCGTCGCGTATGCGAGTCGCGGTTGGGGCGAGTGGTCGAAGCTCTTCTGGGTGGCGGCGTCGTTTTCAAGGCAGCCTGCGTCGTGGTCGGGGTTCTCATTGTGTGCGGCGTCGGTGCAGTGAGTGCCGGTTCTTCATGCGGCGTCGCGGGTGTAGCGTCTTCATGGGGCGTGGTCGGTGGAGGATCTTCGGCGTTTCGCTCTTGAGCAACCTCACCTCCAGAGATTGCTGCCTTTAGTTTCCCCTACGGGGGCTGGGAGACCTTCCTCGTACCGCGGCTGCGTAGCTGCGGCGTGGCGACGCAAAGCGCGCGGTTGACGGCGATGGTGAGCGCGAAAAACGGTTCGGTGTGTACTCTTCTCGCCGCAAGTACTCGTCGATTTCCTGCGGACGTTGTCCGAAGCCTGGTCGTAAGGCGTTAACGGCAAATACTCGAAGACCGATACGTCGGTACGGGCAGTGACGAAGAATATGGCCGGCCTCACCGCAATGGAAGCACAACGGCCGGGTGTCGGAAGTCCTCCAGGCGTCGCATTTCCTGGGGCTTGGGCGTCGGTCATAGACTGGCGGGCGGGGGCTGGGAGGCGGCGTTGTGGAACAAGTGGCTCATCTCGGGGAGGACGTGGGGGTTGTCGTTGGGGCTGAGCAGTCCTTACTGCAGCGGCGTAGGTCATGGCCTGGGGTTCTGTGGCCGTCGGGGTGCCAAGTGCCTGTTGCACTTCTTTCCGTACCACGTCCATCAGAGTCGCTGCTTGTGGCTGTGGGGAAAATGGAAGTAATCGGCGTAGCTCCTCTCGGACGATTTCGTGGATAACTTCCCGCAAGCTGTCGCTGGTGGTGGCCGGCGTGTCCGAACGGATTGCACAGGCAGAGGAAGGGCGGTTGTACTGCCGAGCTCGGACGTCGAGGGTCTTCTCAATCGTGCAGGCTTCTTGCATGAATTCCTCGACTGTTTTTGGCGGCTGGCAGACGAGGCTGCCAAAGAGTTGTTCGTTTACGCCGCGCATTAAAAACTGAACTTTCTTTTCCTCGGTAATTCTGGGGTCGGCGCGGCGAAATAGGCGCTTCATCTCCTCGACGTAACCGCGGACGGGCTCATTCGGAAGCTGGATCCTGGACTCGAGGAGTCGTTCGGCTCTTTCTTTCCTCACGACACTGGTGAATACCTTCAATAGTTCTCTCTTGACTAGCTCCCATGTCGTAAGGGACGACTCGTAGTTTTCGTACCACGTGCGTGCGGAGCCATCCAATGAGAAGAACACGTGTCCAATTTTTGCCGCGTCATCCCACTTAATGAATGACGCCACGCGCTCAAATTGATCCAACCATTCTTCAGGATCTTCGCCTAGGGATCCATTGAAAGTTGGCGGCACCCGCGGCTGCTGTAGTATGATCGGTGTCGACTTCTTCGGCGAGATTGCGGTGCTCATAGCAGCGTCTTTTCGCTGTCTGGTGCGGTCCGGCAGTTTCCCGAACTCAGGATCCTCTCCCTGGAGACGTCGACTGGCTCGCTGAGCTGCTGGCTCGTCCTCGGGTCGAAGCGCTGAGGGCTGGCCTCACGACTTGAAGGGGGCGTCCGGAACATGGAAGGCTACCCCGCACCTCCACCATATGTCACGTAGTGGTGACGGCAGTCGAAGCAGCGATGAAGACGGACGAGAGGGTCTTCTAAAAGAAAAGTTTTTATTGGGCTGACTTGCACCCAAAATGGACTGAATCACTCGGCGGCGGCGAAGCGACAAGCGTGTTCGGCGGTCGTCGAACAGAATGCCCGCCGCTGTCGGCCGTGCTCAATTTAAAGCTGATAGCGAACTTTCGAGATAAAGCGTGCAAAGTTACTTGACCATTCCGGAACAACGTAGAATCAGCTCTGCCTGGCTGCGATCAATCGAGATAAATCTAGTCGCGTCTTGCGTCGCAACGAAAGCGATAAGGTGGTGTGGCGGCAGATTTGAAAAACGAACAAACATTGCAAATATTCGCGGCAATATCATCTCCAATCCCAACTTATATGCCGGCGGTCGTCACTTTAAAATCACTACCATATCATTCAACCCTTGCGTGTGGGTGCGAGGAAACTATAGAACACCTTCTTTGTAACTGCCCTCGGTTTCAGCGTGAGCGTGCACTCCTGGCTGCAACACTCCGCCGTTTAGATCCTCGGCCCCTTACTGAAGCCAAGATTCTGGGTCCTTGGAGTAAGCCTTCATCGCAGAGGACAGCTTTGAAGGCACTTTTAAAGTTCTTGAAGGACTCAGGACTAAGTGCAAGATTGTGAACAATCAGTGTGTGCCCTGTGTACCCTGCAAGTAACGGCCAACGGACACGTGGAAAAGTGATCATATCCCTTTGTTCTCTTCCTTTTCTATCTCTCCCTCCGTTCCCCTTCAAACGTGTAGGGTAGCATACCGGGTGTTGCCTAGTTAACCTCCCTGCCTTTCCGTCTTTCTCTCTCTCGCTCTGTCGACATGAGAAGTTTTTCACTTGATAGCGTTTGTGAAGAACTGCTGAAACGCTCGGTGGATTACGCTCACTGCACCCTGAATGTCAAAAGAGGGTCTTCTGTAACGAGCCTTGCAACAGTAGCGATGTTTTTTTTTCATTTTCAGTCACAGGCGTTGGTCTTGGAAGAGCGGTCGTGCTTAAATTCGCCGAACCACAGAAAAGCGGTCCCACGTGATGATGCACTGTTTCCAGAAGCGCATGACACCCATTCAGAAATCTCTGACTGTTTCAAGCCGTTTTTGTAATGGCAAGTCAGCCTGGCCCGGAAGTCCCGTCTGTAGAGATCCATGGCTCAGACTGAACCGGAGCGGCGTGGCGCAGATTGTCCGATGTTGTGATCGTACTACTACTAAAGCCTGCCAGAGTACTGAGACCTCACTGTCTACGAGAGCAATTCCACAGGGCGTCTCTTGCGTGACGAACTGGCCCAGATTTTCATTCTTCTGCAAAGAGTCTCTTACGTACCCAGCAGACGCGTCATCAATCATGACGTTAAGCAAAGCGACGGCGTCTCCCCTTTGCTGCGAGAAGGAAGGGAGGGATCCGGGCGGGGCGCCTACAGTAGCGCAGGACGGCGCCAGCCGGTTCTTTCCCACGGGTCGCTGCGGACAGAAGACGACGACCTCGTCAGAGGCGGTCAGCTTTCTAGGAATGGTGCTTCAAATTGACCCTGGTCAGCGCCCGGTTCCAGCGGGGCATGCTTTACCTGGCGGAGAATGTCCGTCGCCGCCAGAAGTGCTGCTTAACTGTGGCATCACCGCTACTGGAAGAGCTGGCCCTCTCCACTGAACAACTGCGAGAGAGCACAGGTCATGCCTCCTGCTACGGGCGGCTCCGCAAGACCACGAGTGACCACCTGGATGAATACTAATCAAGTAGCCACATTCCCCTGATTGGGAGTTAGGGACCACGGACCCCATGAAACCAGTCGTACGGCGTATCGTCGTATGCCTTTTGGAACTGCTGTGAATATGTAAAATAAACTTTACAGTTTTTGGGGGTTTCTGCAATGAATTCATCCCTAACGCCTCTGACTGGGCCGTGGCCATCCGAAGTAGCAGGGCCAGGGCTAGCTTCGTGACTCTGCGCGGGAGTTCAGGAAGCTCAGTTTTGATTGGTTGCGTTGTGGAAGAAGGCCAAGGAAACGAGAGTCATCAGCAAGTTAATCAGTCGTAAGACGTCAGTTTGCCTTATATACAGCGCCGATTGGAGACGCGCTTCCTAGCGCGTGGGCAGTTACATATACTTGATTAACAGTAAAGAGTTTAGTCTTCTGAGTGGCTCCAGCATTTTGTTGTAACTCGGCCATATACCCTGAATCAAGAGATAACGTACTCGCACTAGAGCCAGAATGGCGGCTGCACCACCATGCGTGGTTCACTATTCCCATACACACCATCCCCATATTTTCGTTAACCGGCACGCCTCCTGATAGCAGATAGCTCTCATGCGGACCAAATTCATGGCGTGATAATCTGGCAACTTCAGTCTTTCTGTTCATTCACCGTCAGCTTCAACAGTATGTACTGCGGAACAGGACGACACCAATGTACGGTGGCAGACAGAATAATATGAACCACGCTTCCGCGTTCAAACTCTTTTGTCGCATTGCGTAACAGAAATAGGGATGTTCGTTGCCTTGATGTACAAGGGCAAAAGTAAAAAGTCACTTCCATAAGCAATGTTGGCCAATTTTGACCACTCTCCACACCCCTATACTTCCCTACATTTGAGCCTCTGGTAGCTGCTGCCGTTCATGTCGTACGTTGGGAATGACGTCGCGCTGATCATGGCAGAAGCCCGCCCATAGTGCCTCTCGCATAAACACGTCCCACGCCCTTGTAGCACTGGCGGACCGACGCCGACGAATGACGGAGCACAACGACACGTTTAACACGCCTGACGTGCTTTTTTCGGCGCTACTTCCGCCTCGGAAAAGGAGCTGTGCGGTGGTTGAGTGACGAAATGGCGGAATGTGATCCCCGTGACATGGCAGGCACCACGTTCGGACAGGCCATGTCTGTGATTGGTCGCATACTTTCCCACCTTTCGTCATGATTCGCGTCACAAAGACGCATCACGAGTTTACAAAGTGGGTGCAGGCTCTGCTGCCTAAAACAATTCAAGAGCCGCTTTTGTATTGAAAATAATTGTTCAGTCGGAGGCTTATTTTTGGATATAAATTCCACGCACCGCTTAAACTTTTCGTAATGGTGCAAGCACTGTAAATTTGAGCATCTTAAAAGTGTACTTTATTTCCGCATATATGTTAGCTCCGGCGTGCCTGCTTGCTGGGCCCAGCACACGCGCCTGAGCTAAGCTGCTTGCTATTCAGGGAAGAATTGGAGCACGAAAGTGCGGTGTTTCAAGCTCTTGGGCAAGAAAGGAGCATTTGTGGCTCCCTCGGGAACGCTTCGTTCCGGGAATCGTTCCGAGCCAGTCGCGTAATATAATGCCATGTCGGAGACGGCACCCAAGCAGACAAAGACTTGGAAGCACCTGCCAAGTGGGCGAACTCGTACTACCTGCTGAAGAAACAACCTGAAAAGCGGCCGTAGAAATACGCACGGGCGGCTGTCTTCGGTCAAGAAATATGCCGCGGCTTTGGGCCATGCTAACCCTGTTGGCCCTGTTGTCCACAGATGAGGGTGAACAAATAATATTCTTGATACCCTATTTTCATGAAAGTCACTGAAAACCTGAAATTGCTAAAACAAGATCCCCTTATTGATATCGGCTTCACTTTTCTCCCTTTCATGATTTCTGCTGTGGCTGAAAGGACGAAGATATGGCGCATCACATAAACCTGAGCACCATGTCTGAAGAGGCAAGCCAACAACATAAACCTCTATGCATGGATTCGAGAATTTTTAAAGCGAATTAGACTCCTCTTCTGTATAGACGGCACTTTCCTTTCCAACTCCTACGTTCAGACCAGAGGCGTGCCACAAGGGTCGGCTCTGTTCTTTATTATTCAGTTTGAGATATATCTATATATACCAGGATATTACGGTTTTTGTGTGTGCAGACGACATAGCTTTTTTTTTTTGCTTCAGCAAGAGATATTCACGCTCTCTACAAGTTATTGCAGGTATACCTAAACGCTCTAGAATTCCGTCTATAGGTGGACAAGATTAACCGTTAGCCTTAAGTATGCACAAAAGCAGCTTGCTCGTATTTCAAATGGACACCCCGTTACACAGCTTGTTAACGTATCGCTCCGAGCCCATTCCACACGTGGAATCTGACAGATTTCTGGGTGCCACATGCGACCCTTGCTTTTACTGGAACAATGCTGCAAAAGGTGAGTGTGCATGCTTTCTGCCGGCTGACACCAATAAGTAATAAAAAGTTTGGTATGCGTCGAGACGCGCTGCTCTTTCTCTTTAAGGCCTATGTGAGACCCCTACTGGAATTCGGTTGTGCCCTATTCTCTGGTTGTCGAAATTATAAACTCAACAAGCTTATTACTATTAGAAGGGCCCGCTCGGCGTCTCTGCCTCGGTCTCCCAAAATCGGATTCAAATGCTGTGCCTATTACCTGGGAGCCATTACATCCCGTTTGCGGCTTCTTATACGGCGTATACAGCGTTAAAATAATAATTAATAAAAAATAATAATAATAAATAAAGTAATTCAATTACATTACTAATTACTTTCACAAAAATGGCAAACATGTGATTCAGTTACATTACCAATTACTGCTCAAGAAAGGAAATGCCCCCCCCCCCCCATTACATTACAATTACTTTCAAGAAGTTATTGCCATTCCTTTTAAATTTTCACACATAGAAGAAGTGCACTGGACTCAGCTCCTACAATCATTCCAGATCTCTCAATTTGCTGAATCACAGGAGCAGCAGGGCTTCAATTTGGGCGTCGAAATTTTTGCCCTGCTTTGGTGATACGGTGCCCTTCGCCTTGCTGAACAGCCGTTCTAATGATGCATTTTATGGCAGCCATGTCTTGTGCATGGTGAGGGAGGTTTTCAGACTTGGTACAACTAAAGAATCGTCAAATCGCATGTCGGTATGTTCGCGTTCGTTACGAAGCGCCAGTAGCTATGTAACTTTCCCTTTTCCCAATTGCAAGGTGGCGGCTAAGGGCGCGCGCACATCGCCACTCACTCGAGTGTGGAATTTCTCTGGCTTGCTGGCCCAGGTATTTCACGCGTTATTCTTGGTTTCGAGGTGCCCGACCGGATAAAATAAAGATCAAATCTTTGCCGACACAATGAGTGGTGGTGCATCTTAATAAAAGTAACTTCGGCAGTAATGAATTACTTTCGCTACCAAATTACTCCCCAAAGTCTTTCATTACATTACGAAATTACGAAAAAAGGACAGTAATTCATTACATTACCAATTACAGATAAAAATAATTAAATTACTGTAATTGTAATACGGTAGTTTAATTACTGCCATGTTTGTGATACGGTTCGAACCTTCTTGCAGTCATTTGTGCCTGTCCCCACTGTGGCTTCACCCAATTTTGTTTCACACCCGGCCCTCTTTTTTTCACTAAGCATTAACCAATACTTGGGCTTCCTCAGGTAGTGTATACACAGAGCCTATTATCAAACCCTGACATAAATCTCAGCTCTTTACGCAAATGCTGATGTGGATGTCGTTTCTGACCGTAATTTCTCATCCAGTGCGAGGCCCTTACCCTCTAATAGACTAGATAATCTACTCGATGAACACCTAGATCAGGAGGAAATCGGAATTTATTCCCAGACACTATCTCGGAGTTATTCCACTCGCATCGCTAATTATACGCCGATAGCCTTCGCTGGAATTTTTGCACTTTGATTTGGCTCTTCATAAAATTCCCTGGAATGTCATAGTACTTGCAGATTGCCTCTCTGCTTTAGTACCTCTCGAAACCTCAGGGGGTGCTCTTTTGAGCCGTTCCCTTGGATTGTTTGCTCCCCGCAGTGTGAAAGAAGTGCGTTGTTTCTGGGTTCCAGGCATTGCGCGTTGTCTAATCAAACGAGGTGTCTGACTTCTTGGCTCAGTTGGCTCTGAGTGCACCTGCTGCACACGGCATTCCCAACCTCTTTTTCGGCAATGTCCCGTTTTCAGCGCTACCAACATGTCTCCGCCCGATGTCCCTTGCTTTCTATCGCCGATTTCCAGCATTTAATATACCCTTGGAACGCACGATCATTAAGATATGTGTAGTGTGACGTGTCTGCAAGGTTAGACGCGTCGTTCTAACGCGACAGCGTTAAAGGCCCCCTTACCCAGAAAGTCCGGGGTCGGCGTTGTGAGCGAAAAAATCACTGGCATGGCTCTGGCAGGTGGTCCCCAGAGAGCAACCTAGGAGGTAGGTGGGCCACCTATAGGGTCACGTGACCTTGCGGCGTCATCACAACCTGCCCACCGGAGAGTGAGCAAACTGCCCACCTTGCAGATGGCAGTTAAATTAATGATTTGTCTCTCGGGAAGAGCAACCCGCACAAGGCCCACCGCTGGGAGCACCTGCCATCGCGGGGTAATGGCTCATCGCTCAGTCGCTGCACCACTGAGCCAGGAGGAGTATGAGGACTCCCAGAGATCTATGAATGTAAAGGAGAGAACGACCTTCTACATATATGGGAAGTAACCTGTTACGCTATCGTGTCGCACCCTTAAGGCGAATCTTAAGTGTCCCCTTCAATTTTTTTTCTTTATGTGTCTTATTGTCTGTCGCGGGATTTTCCGCGAGTTGGACAGAAACCCAGACCTTATTTTTTGCTCTACGGCGACGTAAGTACGGCGCTTGTTCTGGCATGTTTACAGTAAGCGGCACGGGCATCATAGGAACTGAACGACCGCATGGGCCCTTGAGCACGGCAGAGGTGTCAGATGCTCTTGTGTTGGCAGCTGGCATCAGGTCTGCTTGTAATCTCAAAGGTTCGCGTTCACCCCGCCGGTGTTTGTGGGTGTTTGCGCGTGCGATACGCGATATTACGCAATCCGCCGGTAGCTGTACGAAGGAGAGTGAGAAACCCTGACATCACTTTTGACGAATTGGAAAGCTCCAGACTGATTTCAGGGGGAGCTCTGGTTTATTTCTTTTACTTTTATGTCCGGAGAGGGTGCGGGTTATTTTCCTATTTCAGGGGTCCACTTTTCTGGGGCTAGCTAGCTGGGCAGACCCCACGCTCGAGTGGCCGCGGAGAGGGTCCGCGCCGCGGCCAGAAAGTTTGTCCATTGCAAGTCGTTATTGATACATTGTACACATTTCCTGCTTATAAATAATTTGTCTCTGATCTCTCTCGAGTTTCCGTAAAACCCGTAAGTCTGAAGAAGAAGAAGGCAACGGAAAAGAGCCTATCTTCACTGTGTCGCTGAATGTCTTGCGGTGCAGAATCCCCCGCTTAAATTTGTATTTATGCACATGTGGGTTCAGCCCGAAAAACCTTTGCGACTCGTGCGGGGAAGTTGAATCACTTTAGTACACTCTGGCTGGCGGTTCGCACTTTAGAAAAGGATGTATCTGGAAATCCCCCTCGCAATATGGTTAGGGCTTACTTCGTCAGCTCGAATTCTTCTCTCCTTCGGTGCGAGCGGCAGACGTTATGCGTTGAGTCAGATTTGTGAATGTCTTCACGACTTTATTAGAGCTACCGGCAGATTCCCTTGTCAGCTGTGCTCAAAACTGTTCCAAATTTTGTCGCGCTTTTCTGCGTTCTTGATTTATTCTTTCTAGTCAATTTTGCGGTCTTTTCTGTTTCAGTTATCTTTCCTTTTATTTCGCTGTCGTTAAAATACGCCTAATTCTTCTCTTTACCTTGCAATATGACTTCAATAATTTGCTTTGGCATTCCTCGCCACACCATAGCCAGTCCCTTCTCGTTTGTATGCGCCATGCCTGAAGAAGCAAACAAAAAGCACCATAAGCCAAGAGCTATGGGATGTAGTATC
Organism: Amblyomma americanum; assembly: GCA_030143305.2. Taxonomy (NCBI): domain Eukaryota; kingdom Metazoa; phylum Arthropoda; class Arachnida; order Ixodida; family Ixodidae; genus Amblyomma; species Amblyomma americanum. The sequence goes on from JARKHS020032269.1 coordinate 19,152, forward strand.
GGCAGCCAAATTGATCGGGATGCGGTTGTGTGAAGACAAATTTATTTTGGCTTAGTCGCGAAAGTCACTCATCTCAAATGTCTGAAATTGTGAGGATACATGCATGCTCCATCCGCTGGTAGCAATACCAGGCGCCTCGGTCGTGAGGCAGTGCTACAGCAAATTTTTTTTTTCGAGAAGGTGCATCCCGCGTACTTGTCAAAAGTGAAGAGCCCAAGGGGTTTCATTCTAAGCCATGTTGTGTGGCTCGTTTTGCATCGTCCCAGATCTCTTGAACTCTCGCCCCTCCCAAAGTTGGGCTTTTCGCGGATGGTGCACAAGTGGCCCACTACACGGAGGTGCGAGCAGACCCCGCGGGCTCTGTACTTTTGACAAAGGCCGTACATGTTCTGACATTTAATTAAAGCGTGAAATACGTTTAGCTCCAGTTCTCGGCGCGCCGCGGGTGACCTTGACGCCAGAACGGTGGCGAACTGAAAAGAGAACGCGAAGGCGAACCTAAACGAACTTTTGCGAAACTTGCCGCCTGCCCGCTGGTGTCTACGTGTTGCGCCGCCAATCGAGCAGCCAGTGTGTCAACAGCGTCTTCCTAGTGTCGCGGTGCGCGAAGGAGGCTCTGCCCTCTCTGCTGCCCGAGTGGCGCACGCGCAGTCCTCGGTATGCTGTGAGCGGACCGAGATATGGGTTCATGCGGAGCCCTGGCGCCATCCCCGACGCGGCACGAA
>JARKHS020032270.1:0-39444 GCA_030143305.2 Amblyomma americanum
AAGTTGCACCAGGTACCATCCCCCCACTTCCCTTACCCATCCCCACCCGCCTGGAGTGCCTGGTTGCCCTGGGACCACTTAGAGGATCAAATGGCCCTGGTGGAACATGCTCGTTCCCTCCTCGGCGACTAAAACGGAGTTGCCAAATAAAGTCCTTTCTCTGTCACTAGGTCGGTTGTTTGGTGCAAATATATCAAACGTATGAGCGGAGAAACTGATGAGTTGAAACAAAAGTCGCAATGATGTTACTACAGTTACACTATTTTTCTTGAAAGCGTGGCTAAGAAGACTAGGCCTCGGAGGATGGCAATGCGTGCCGACGGCGACAATGCGGTACTTTCCCTTCACAACGGTTGCCGGATGTGAGCATCGTTGCAATGGCCCAGTAGCATCCGCCTCGCAGTACCCTCCTTCTCTCTCTTTCGCATGCGGGAGGTGCTGCGTTGCTTTGCCCCTCCGTGCCCCAGTCTTCTTCCCCCACCCGTCAATTAACTCAGGTGAAAATCTTTGTTTGAGGCCGCAGTGGATAATTAATAGTGGTCGGCTGTGGCCGCCTCGCATGCGAAGCGCCACAACGCGCTCAGTGTCTCCCTATACTGCCCGCGTGGATATATAAATCCATTCTCCATAGATCAGTATTCAGGTCGGACAGTGTCCTTGGTGACCACGCGCCGCAGTGCTCTGCGCCTCCCTCCTCCTGTTCTTTTAATCACCATCTCCCATACACCAGGCTAGCGCAGTTGATGGGGACGCCACTTAGCTCGATGAACAGTTACATGCCACACGCAACTTTCTCTTTCCCTAAAGAATCAAATTTTCTCTCTCTTCACACCCAGCACCGTCGCGTGTACCTGCTGGTTTTTCATTGGATGCAAGCTTTCTCTCTCCCTGCTGCTCGTCTTTCTTTAGAGTCAATGACCTGGAAAATGGGGTCTTTAATCAAACCGTGCGCAATGGTTCACAGCGGGCGCCCGATGTGAACATCAGTGATTTGTTACCTAAGGCTGCTCGATTTTAGCACCTGTGGCGAATTCGTCCGCCACCACCTGTTTGTTAGCCCTTTGTCGCACCAGCCGACAACTCTTTGCCTATTTCCGAACATGACCGCCTAGCTGGGCGGTCTCCAGCTGTTTTGCATCCTCGTCTCCAGGAACGGCGACCCCGCAGGCGGCCCGGAGAGGCGGTGAGCCCTTTACAAGCCCAAGCATGCGAGTGGCCGCCGCGCTGGCCTTGCTGTGGACGGCGTTCGCGGCGGCGATGAGCGTCGCGCGCGAGCGCCAGCAAGCCTTGGCGCTGCGCGAGCGGCTCGAGCGCCAGGCCTGGTCCCGCTGCAGCAGCAGCGCGGGATCGGCGGCCCGGGTCCCTGCGGGTCTGGCACCCGTGGCCGACGTCTCCCCGCGCATCACCGGCGAGCGCCAGACACGCCAGGCTGAGCCGAGCCCGGAAACGAACCGGGCCGCGTATCTGGTGGCGGCCACGGGCACCCTGACGGCGGCTGACGGCGCCGAGAGTGGCCGCCTTCCGTGGCGGCACTTGAGCGTGGCCCTGTGGGCGCGGCCAGAGGGCGGGCAGCACCGGGAAGCCGTCATCCTCGGTGAGACTATCGGTCGTGACGGGCGACGCCGGCAGAGGCTATCGCGAGCGAAATTCTTTCGTCGCTCTTTCTTATTTCGTGTTACTATATTGTGACCGATTATCAGAACCCGCTCAGGGAACGTAGCTCAAGAAATCTCGCAAACTAAAGACACTGAAGACACCTGGAGCAGCTTGCAACACACAGGCGCGAAGTGATGACGATCTGATCTGGTCGGATGGCTGTGGCAGCAGGCTCCATGGTACCGAAACCGAGCGGTAAACGCTCTGCTGTCGTCACAAAGAACCCACATTAATGTCTCATTTTCACGTGCTCCCCCCAGCCTTGTTTCCTCACATCGGCCAGGAACCTGTATTATGACAAAGATGTCATCACCGTGCTCTCATCTCTTGTGTAACTTTAATTTCTGCAATCGCTTCTTCACTCGGCCCCTGACTCTCCGTGCACGTCCTTACTTTCGAGGTTTCCCTTCTCCTCTCATCACCACTAGCGTATACTGGCGACTGCCAGGGAATGCCTGATGAAGCGCGCGCACCGCTTGCTGGACCAGAATGTGCGACCAGCCCCCGAAGCTGGACGAGTCGCACAGGACGCTGCCTCTTTAACCGTGTCTTCTTAAATATGCGCTTATGATGCACTCGCGCACGCGTTCTTATTCTTAGCCGCCGCGGTGGCTCGGTGGTTACGATTTTCGGCTGCTGACCCGAAAGACGCGGGTTCGATCGCGGCCGCGACGGTCGCATTTTGATTGAGGCGAAATACTGGAGGCCCGTGTACTGTGCGATGTCAATGCACGTTAAATAACCCCATGTGGTCGAAATTACGGGAGCCCTCCACTACGGCATCCCTCATAGCCTGAGTTCCTTTGGGACGTTAAACCCCATAAGCAATCATTCTCCTTGGGTGAGGGCGCTGGTTAATGACAATCATCCCGACTACGCCCACGGCAGGACAAATGCCTCTCGCATACCTCTCCAATTAACCTTGCCATATGCCAGCTGTGGCTACACTATCCCCGCGAACTTCTTAATCTCATCCCCGCACCTAACTTTCTGCCGTTCCCTGCTACGCTTGCCTTCCCTTGGAGTCTAGTCTGTTACGCTTAAAGACCATCGGTTATCTTGCCCTGGCATTACATGCCCTGTTCAAGCCCGTTTCTTCCTCTTAATTTCGACTAGGATGTCATTAACCCGTACTTGACCCCTGAGCCACTCTGCTCTCTTCCTGTCTCTTAACGTTACGCCTATATCAGAATACTCATACAAAGCGACTCGAGATAAAGGCCAAACAGTAGCGGTGACATCAGTCTTGACTCAAGGAGGACAGGATTGACATAGTCTCTGAGAGATTACCATCAACAATCAAACGAGTCGAAGAGTTGTGACAAGTTGATCTAGCATTGGCGCGCTCTAAAAGAGTAAACATTAATTAATGGCGGACACGATCAAATGCCCTCGCAAGGTCGTTTAGAAGCAAAGAAAGCTGCTCAAGAGAACAGGAGCAAGATTCGAGAATTGTACGTGTAATGTTTACAAAAGATTGAATGGAACGGCCTCTAAAATCGCATATCCGATGAGGGCCAACGAGAGTTGGCATTGTGTATTTTATACGATTTTATTAAACTTTAGCGAAAATTTTGCAGTCCACATTTGCCAACGTGGTAGGCTTGTACCTTCCACAGAGCGCAATTTTTCGTTATCTCTGCTCTTCGGCATTAAGACTGGTTCAGTTGCAGAAAACTGTGGAAGTGACTCTACATAGAAACTCACTCCGAAAACCTGCAGCAGGACAGCAGCGAGAATAAATTAAAAAGTTTTGTAAAATTCGCATGAGAGAGAGAGAGAGAAAAAAAACTTTATTTGGTCCATTAAGAGTTTAGCGTTCGGTCTTCATCTTCATCGCTGCAGACTCTTGACCTTCAAAGCAGGGTTGGGCCCCTAGTCCAGGGCTCCACTGAGTCGCGCTGCTTCGCTTGCGTGCTGCACCATTTGGGCAATGGTGCATGAAGGCCAGTGGGACCAGGCGTTTTAAAGTGGAACAGCCTTCCAAGCGATATATCGCTGTCACCACCTGCTCATCTAATTTCGTTGAAAGTGTAAAAAAATATGTACTGTCATGAAAATGTTTACCCGATACATCTCATCCCTTATGTACTACCCCATCCTGGGGCCTGTAAGGTAAAAAAATGAGAAATGAATGAATAAAATGAAGAGGTAACTGATCGATTGCTAGTTCTATCTCTTGGCGCATGAAAGGGCCACAAAGAACAGAAAAACCTTCTGAACAGCCACTGAACGAGGTCGTCTAATAGTTGTCAAACGCAGAGAATAGCTCGTTCGTACTGGTCACAACGGGGCCACTGGGCATTACCTCCAGCCTAGCAGTCCGGCCATCACCGGAGCCTGCATGCCGCGCCGCACATTCAACTGGCGCCGTTTCGACCTGGTGCTTTGAATATCGTCACCTTCGCCACGTGTTTGCGAAGACTGCTAAGAGAAAAATTGGTTTCGAGGAAAGGAAATGCGTAGTAACAGTCTCACTTCTAGTGTACTATCAGCGTCCAATGAAACACGAACAAGAGAATTTCAACGTGAACTGCAAAACTGGAAGATGTTGCACAAGCAAAGCAGCACACAAAAACGGCTGCTATTCGCATCGCGAACGGAAAGACCGCTCTTTGGAAGTGTTAATACGACACGCCTGTTTTTCCTCTCCAGCCGCAATAATTTTTGTTTCTTTCTGCTAGCGCTTGAGCTCATTTGTTCGCGTTTCATTTGACGCTGATGGTACACCTCAAACGTGCCGTGAAGAATGAGATGAAGAATAGAGTGAAAGAAGAAAAAGAGGAAGAATTGCGTTCCGTAGTGGAGGAGTTAGGATTAATTTGGACCACCCGGGGTTCTACTGTACTACGGCGACCACACTGCGACGTCCGGCTGAGGCGAACGTCCCAGCGTACAGTGCAGCACGTGCTGCGACATCTCCGCTTCGGCACGTGGCGAACCGTGATCACGCGGTGACACAAAAACCAGCGAAGGAAGTCGAGTGCGCTGTCGCTCGCTAAGAAAAGCTAAGAAAAAAAAAGTGTCTGATGATAGTGGCTCCTACTCGAGTGCGGCTACCACCTTTTGTGAACCGTCCCAGAATATGTTACGTCATTCCTACAGTCCATTTCATGCTTACATTACTCTCGACGAAGAGATAGACTATGAATTTTATCTTACGCGGCCAGGTCCATTGTGTCACCTACGATAGCGCGAGCCATGAAAAAAAAAGACAACAAACGAGTCAATGCTATGTACTCGTCACTATGTTTGCATCTATATGCTATGTTTGTATGTATACCGTAATATCCGGACTAGAGTAAGCACCTGTTGCATAGCTCGCGGAGCTCGATTCAGGTTGAAAAAAAAAAGAGAAAATATGTAGTCTACGAGCAGTCACAGTGCGCGGGGGCCACCTGAAAGAAAATTTTAATTGCCTTAGTTGCAAGGAGGACACAGCGCGGTGACCTCTGTTCTTTCCGGGGGCATTAATTGCAACCATGTTTTATACTGCACTGGCTTCAGTGTCCTCCTGCTTGCGGGGCTAAACACCCTACAGCACATTGCGGTCACCACTCCTAATACCAATAAGATACGCGCATGCTTTAAGTCAGACGCCTACGACCAGCCTACGACCGGCTGGTATCAGCTACCTGCTTTATTTTCAGACAAGTCGCCTGAGCCATTTTCTTCAGTTGCGCATTACAAATGGAAGCGCAGTGCAAATATGATAAAAAAAATGTCGTGATAGCCAAAATCGCGTTGAGCGCATCATGCTATAACGTGTGACTTTGAAAACAAAAATACTATTCACTGCTCAGCTGTAGACAATACGCACAGTCAAAATGTTAATATTTAAACGTGTATAGTCCGGGGAGTTCAGTCTGAAAATACAGCTGTATTCCGAGGCGTACGATCTCCTTCGAGCGCTTACGGAGCACGAAAGCCACAGAAAATCCGAACTAGACCCTAGGTCCAGGAGTGAAGAGTGCAATCTGCAATGCTGCTTAGCTGGACATTCTTCGCATTTATTCGTTGTGTGTTAGTTTGGGTGTTTGTCTGAAGCCTGCTTTGCGGCAGGCTGCCCACCTGCCCACCGGGTTGTGGGCAACCTGCCGACCGAATTGTGAGCAAACTGGCCACCGTGGCAGGTGGCAGTTAAATTAATGATTGGTAGCGAAAAGTTGAGTGGTATGAGGACTTCCAGGCATCCATAAATGTACAGTAGAGAACGACCGATTCCGCATATTCCGCATTCCCATTATCGCTATCCGACCAACTTGCATATGTGAACAATGGATCTGAACTCCGGAACCGGAGGGAAAAGCGAAGTGCTAGCCCATCTAATTCGCATTTGGCCTAACTAAGGAAATTGACCATCATTTTCGTTTTTACTCCTTAGCATTCATGTTCGGTAAACTTTTGGAGCAGACCACACACGCGTTTTAATCAAGATCGTGCTTCATAGTTCACAATGCCTTCTGTATACGTGCATGAAGTGAGCTGCTTTATCTCACGCAAAGCAGTGCTTCGTAATTCGCGAATGAACTTGCTTTGACAAGCAACCAAGTTCCCTAGTGCGGGATTCGGAGTGCCATCTTGCATTTTGTCGCTGTCTGTGAAGCAATATAGTCGCAGGCTCTTTAAGAGGGAGGACATGGGTGAGGAATCGCCACGAGGTCCACTTGCCAGCGCGCTGTATTGAGTTCCGTAACTGGACGCGTTCACTGCTATGCAGATGACATCAGCAGGCAGAAATCTTGGAGGGCAGACGACCGACGGATAGCTGGTACCCTTGCGCTGTCCTGCAATCTTCTCGCACTCGCCGCGTTTGCATGGCGTCCACGAGGGCTGGAAGCCTGCCGCTGCTATACGCTGGCGCAATCACTCGCCGGGCGCGCATTTGATCCGGGCGTGGTTCAGCAGACGCGTGTGGCAACTCTTCCCTACGTTTGCGTCACTCCCAGAAGAAAGAGAGGCGCTCTGCGATGACTTTCGCTTGTTCCTCTGTCCCCCGCCTTTTCTCCTGGGCCGGTTTCAGCGAGTTCACGGACGTGGACTCGGCCGTATCGCACTCGGGCCGTATCATGGATGCGCGGAGAAGGAATGTTTGCCGTCGGCTAGAGACGCTGCCTATCGGGGACTATCAGGACACGTCACACAGGGATTTCCTAGCCTCTGAGAGACAGCGCGTGTTCTTCGAAGTGGGTGAGGGCGCCGGCACCAGCTGCTTGGCGGCCCGCATTCGGGATAACAACTCTTGCACCCTCTACCTCATAGAATCTGCTACGCAGCGTATCCTGGAGGCGTTGGCTCCGCAAAACTGCTCTCCTGAGCGCGGCCGGCTATCGTTCTGTGCGCGTAGCGCTTTGAAGCACGGTAAATATGGCCTGAAAGGGAAGGCTTCAGCCGCGAGCAGTTAGACGAGCTGTACGAGAGAAAAAAAAATCTTTTTATTTATGTAATCGCTGCACGACTGTGAAGTATAAATCATTATTTTGCTGTAGATGCCCGCGCATTACGACGTTACAAGTAAGCTGCCGTTCAGTGTCGTCTTTTTATTTTCCTTCTCTGCTTAATTATTAATGAATTGCTTTGTGCGTTGGCGCAAGTGTTCCGAGAATGAGCCCTAGCCTATTGCGATTTTACGCAGGAGTCGAGTCAGTCCCGAGTGCACGGTGTTTAGCTAAACTTCTCCCGCGTTGGTTTGTTAGCCACTGTAACATCTCCACTAACATTAAACATAGCCTTTCCGTTTCCCTAGAATGGGAATGAGCGAGGTGAAATAAAATGAAAAAAAAAGGTGACTGGGGAATAATAGCGTGGGAGGCTCTCTTTGTATTCTATTGTAGGACTCTGAGTGGGTACAACTACTTCATTGAGATTTCGTGCGACAGGACCGTGGGTTGAAATACGCATCTGATTCGCGCTACGGCGCGCCTCTGTGGTTGTGTATTCTGCTTCTGTTGAAAGCGCATTGTGCATTTCATACTCGCCGTTTGTGCTTGTGTGCAAGTTAGATGTTAGTTTCGCTGTGACTGTCTTTTGTAATGCACGCTTGGTACTGCGTGAGGCTCAGGATTAATTGCATAAAAACAACGAGCTTTTGAAGATGCGATTGTGCGGCATCATTGTACAGACATGCAGGGTGATTTATTTTTAAAACGCTTACAGATTTTTATCTAATAAACTGTGAGAGATACATCGGTTCGGTTTCTTTTGTATAGCAAGGTGGACATCACGTACGTGATACGGCTCAGTAATTAGAAGATTGACTAACTAAGATTAACTAATAAACTCTTTCGTTTCTTGATTTTGAGATTGAGAAATTAAAGACCATCAACATCGAAGGTGAGCTCAGGTTTAAAATTTTCTTTATCGGCAATGTGGTTCAGAATATCGAACGTCACAATTACGCATTTCAAAGCTCATTCAGATGGCTTTCCCGCGCTGCAGATGTATAAAATCCTTATCGTAGCCGAAATCCCATTACCTGATTCTGCGTCATATACACAAACTGGGTCTGTATTTACTGCATAAAAAATTATAGCAATGCAGTTTTATTAATGTTCACCGCTGTAGAGCCAGCTCAACAAGCATTCAAATGCGTATTTTTGACATCCGATATTTAGAATAAAAAAAATTAAAAACTTGGCTCACTTTCGATGTTGAGGCATTCGATTTCGTAATAAATTCTTCCTCGCAAGAAAAAATAAAAATTTTATTGTTTAATGTTAAGTTAATTAATCGTCTAATTATTGAGATCTATCACGCACATAAAGTCCGCCTTGCTGTACAATCTACCTGCGCAGGCCATACCGACGTATTTATCACAGTTTATTAAAGCTTTACCCGCCAAATTATTTCCCGAAAAAGCATACCAAAATCGCTAAATTGTTTTGGCGATTTTTGTCGAAAATGCCTGCTGATTAAGCGCAAAACGTGTGGTTGGAATTGAATAGAAGGGTATTGGATGGGACGGACGGACGGCCCGTTTGAAACGGCGTGGTGGCAGTTGCCACCATGCTGGGCTTTTTCTCTTTATGTTTCTTTAAGCAATCTGTCAAACTTAACGGCGTTTTCTATACATTCGCCATTTTCTCTGAGTACAATCTTTAATCTTGCACTTGTAACCTTACGTCACCTCCCTGCATTTGGGCCGCCAATCTTCCAATCGCTTTTTTCTAACTTCTAAAGCAGATTCATTCGCATTATCCTTATTTCTAAATTTTAGGGCCTCAGGGAGTGTGACTGTGCCTGCAACGACATCGGTATGGATACCACCAAATTCTAATAAGATGTTCAATTGTTTCTACTAATTCACCACATACTGCACGTGTCATCTCCTTGGTTAAATTTCTTTTTGTAGTTGCGCGTTCTAAGACATCTGGTATAGCAAGGCATTGCCTCTTGAGTATTCATAGAACGATACTTTCCTGATCTGCTATTTTCCAGTTGTTACATCCTGTGTTTTTTTTACCTGTCACTTAAAGCTCTTTTTTTATCAGTCCTTGTTTCCTGCATACTTACTGGTTACTACCTTAATCCTTATCAGGCACTGTGAGTCAACGCTCTTTCTGTTTAAGTATTTAAACACCCTAGCTGCCCACTTGTTATCGTCCAATCTCATCAGACGCTTTTCATAATGTCACCAATAAACGGTTGAAGCACACAGACCGGGTTTAACTAGACGTGCTGGGCGTGCAAGATAGCAGGAAGCTCGAGTGAGGAAGATGACAATCCTCTAGCCCCTCGAATGCGCAAGGCATGGCAAGTTCCAGCTAAAATAGTTCGGCCGCGGTACGGCGCCACTGGATGGATGCGTACTGTGGCATTACTCGCCCTCTCTGAAGGGCACCGACTCGGTGCCGCTGCAATGCGAGGCAGGAAGAGAAGGGACGCCGCATGTGTCTGGCGGCTGGTGTAGACACGCCTGAAACGCTAGCGGGCGTGGTACGGCTTCATCAGTGCGACATGAACAACTTCGGAGGTCGGCCGTCTACAGGAGCGAGCTGTTCCTTGGGGGAGAACTTCATAGTTCACCTCACTGACTTGGCGGAGTACCTCGTAGGGGCCAAAATATCGGCGCAGAGGCTTTTCAGGGCGCCCACGCATGCGGATGGGGCTTCAAACCCAGACTTGTTCGCCGGGCTGGTAACTAACAGCTCTGTGGCGGAGGTTATAGCGGCGAGCGTCGTGGGCTTGCTGGTGCCGGATGCGCTGTCGGGCGAGTTGGAAGCGGCCTCGGCGTGACGAACGAATTGGGCAGCACCCATAACAGATGAGGTACTACTAGTCGGAAGCAACATGGCGTCCAGCATGGTTGTGGCTTCATGACCATACACTAAACGAAATGGAGTGAAGCGCGTCGTTTCTTGTAGAGGAGTATTATATGCAAATGTGACGTAAGGGAGTATGGCGTCCCAATTCCGGCGGTCTGCGTCAACATACATGGAAACCATGTCGGCGATAGTCTTGTTGAGCCGTTGGGTGAGTCCGTTCATTTGAGGGCGGTAAGCGGTTGTTTTGCGGTGACTTGTGCCACTAACGCGCATAACCTCCTGCGTAAGGGCCGAGGTGTCGCCGTTCCCCTGTCAGTTACAGCGAATAGGGGTGCACCGTCACGAAGCACAATGTGTTGAACGAAAAAGTTCGCAATTTCGTCAGCTGTACCACGAGGGAGAGCTTTAGTTAGTACCGGCTGAGGTAGTCGGTGGCAACCACAATGTAGCGGTTACCCAGCGAGGACTCCGGAAATGGGCCGAGTAAGTCCATGCCGACTTAGTGGAAGGGGACTTGGGGCGGATCAATAGGCTGCAGTAGTCCGGCTCGCTTAGTCGGCGGCGTCTTGCGACGATTCCACTCGCGGCAAGTTCTGACGTAATGCTGGAAAACTGCAGGAAACCGGGTCCAGTAGTACTTCTGGCGTATCCGGGCGTATCCGGGCCAAAATATCGGCGCAGAAGCTTTTCGGAGCTCTTTGGCGCGGATGCGCGCCAAAGTGCGGGAAAAACCGAGGTGACCAGAAGATGGGTCATCATGGCACGCCTGCAAGGCTTCGTCGCGCAAGGCCGCAGATACGACGAGTAGATAGACAGCTTCTGTTGGACACTAGTTTTTCTTATACAGGACGCCGTCACGTAAACAGAACGACGACAGCCCGCCCGAAAAGATTCGCGGGGGAGACTGAGCGCTTCCTTCAAGATACTCAATGAGAGGCCGTAGTTCACTGTCGTCTCTTTGGTGTTGAGTGAGGACGGACGTGGGAGATGGCGCCGAGAAAAACAATCTGCGTCGGGATCAGCTCGGTGGTCCTCGATAGGAGCACGAGACAGACAGTCGGCATCACTGTGCTTCCTACTGTACTTATAAACGATGGTTGCATCGAACCCTTGAAGGCGAAGGCTGCAGCGTACAAGCCGTCCCGAGGGATCTTTGAGGTTCGTCAGCCAACACAGCGAATGGTGATCACTAACGACTCTAAAAGGACGGCCGTATAAATACGGGCGAAATTTGGTCACTGCCCACACAATTGCCAGGCATTCTTTTGCAGTGGTGGAATAGTTCGCCTCTGAGCGTGACAAGGTGCGGCTTGCGTATGCGATTACGCGTTCGAGACCATCCTGTCACTGCACAAGGACCGCACCGAGGCCGATGTTGCTGGCGTCTGTGTGCAGTTTAGTGTCGGCTGACTCGTCGAAGTGGCCAAGGATGGGCGCACTTTGGAAACGAGTGCGGAGGTCTTTGAAGGCCTGTTGTTGCTCCTGGCCCCTAGAATAACGGTTCGGAATCTTTCGTGAGGCGGGTGAGGGGCTCAGTGATCTGGGAGAAGTTCTGCACAAAACGCCGATAATAGGCACAGAGACCTAGAAAGCGGCGCACATTTCGCTTATCGGTTGGCACGGGAAAAGCAGCGACGGGGGATGTCTTATCGGGGTCAGGGCTGACTCCCTTAGCGCTCACTATGTGGCCGAGAAACTTCAACTCTTCGAAAGCGAAGTGACACTTTTCGGGCTTGAGGGAAAGACCGGCCGAACGAATTGCTGCGAACACAGCGCGCAGGCTCCTCAGGTGCTCTTCGAACGTGCCGGAGAAGATGACTACGTCATCTAGGTAGACTAGGCAGGACTGCCATTTCAGATCGGCAAGCACGGTGTCCATCATCCGCTGGAAGGTGGCAGGAGCCGAGCACAGGCCGAAAGGGAGCACCCGGAATTCGTACAGACCATCCGGTGTAATAAAGGCGGTCTTTTCCCGGTCACGTTCGTCCACCGAGATTTTCCAATAGCCACTGCGTAAATCTAGCGACGAGAAGTGCGTGGCATGGCGTAGCCGGTCCAGGGAGTCATCAATGCGTGGCAGAGGATAAACATCTTTTTTTGGTGACTTTGTTTAGACGTCTGTAATCAACACAGAACCGTAGGGTTCCATCTTTCTTCGCCACTAGAACAACAGGCGATGCCCACGGGCTCGTCGACGACTGTATCACGCCGTCCTGGAGCATTTCTTGAACTTGTTGGCGAATGGCATCACGTTCCTTCGAAAAGATCCGATAAGGCGGCTGGCATAACGGTCGCTGGTTTGCGTCAACTTAATGCGGTGGTTTGTGAGCGGAGTCTGCCTAACCTTGGCGGTCGAGGCAAAACAGTCGCGGAAAGATGCGATAATGCTCTCCAGGCAGCGTTTCTGATTAGACGGGAGGTTCGGGTTCACGTCGGTTTTTATGGGAGTGGTCGGTACCTCCACTGATGCCGGGATTTCGGACAACGCCCGCTGTCCCGCGAATTCGCTAAGTTCTTCGAAATACGCAATAGCTGTTTTTCCAGGCAGACACTGGGGTTCAGAACCAAAATTGGTCACCAGAAGTTCGGTCCGCCCACTGTTCAATTCAATAATTCCGCGAGCTACACAGACTTGCCGATCAAGCAGCAGCGAGATGTTGGTTTCAGCGATGCCACGAGTGCTGGGGCTGTTATCGCACTCTACGGTAACAAACATGCTGGCTCTTGAGGGATCAATACGTGGTCGTCACAGACGCATAACTTAGCCCTGCGTAGCTCGGTATCGTCGTCGACAGGGCCTTGGGCGGAAAACGACGCGATTAACTCCTGAAGCTTGATAACGGCACCGTACTCCTGAAGTAAATCCAAACCGAGTATGAGGTCCTTGGAGCAGTCGGGTAACACAGCAAAACAACCAGGGAAAGTAACACCGCAGATCTGGATTCGCGAAGTGCAGACCTCGATCGGAGTTACCACGTGGCCACCAGCTGTCCGGACCTGCGGCCCAGACCAAGGGGTCAGAACCTTCCTCAAGGCCGTGGCTAACCGTCTGCTCATTACAGAAAAATCGGCGCCGGTATCCACGAGTGCGGTAACGTCGTGGTGGTCGGCGGCTACCGGAATTTCGGCGGAAACCAGTCGGTCGCAGAGCGTCGTCGAGGTCGTCGGGTCAGGCCGTCGTCGGTCGGAGCGTCGCGGCGAATCTTCGGGTGGAGGCTCTTGACTCGGTCCAGTAGCGGCGGCCCTATCCCAGAGGACGCCGTCTTCAGTTTTCCCGATGTGGGGACGTACACCTGAACTGGCTAGAGGACGACGGGCGGCCGGGCGAAGAGAACCGCCTTGGGGATGGCGATCGGGACTGGCGTCGCTGCGAGGTCGAGGACTGCACGTTATCAGCCAGGTATCCTGGCTGATATCCCGGTGGTATTCCGGCGGGCTCGATATCCTGTCGTCGTTCACCGTAGCTCGGTCGAGGTGCGTGAGGTGAAAATCCCCTTAAACCCATTCTGCGGTAGGGGCAGTGGCGGAGGATGTGGCCGGGCTCCCCGCAGTGGTAACAGAGCGGCCGATTGTTTGGGGTACACCATACGTGCGCTTTGCCCATGGGGGGCCTGGACTCCCGCAGCATGGAAGGTACTGCTGCTATTGGGTACTGCAGAGATGGCACAGGAGCGACAGGGGAAAAGGCTTGCATCGCTGGCCCAGCACTTCGTAGTGCGTCGCTGTACGCCATAACGGAGGGCGCCGGGTGTGGAGCTGGGGGTGGCTGCACAACTCGTAGGATTTCTTCACGGACCACGTCCGTTACGGCAGCGACGCTGACCTCTGGAGCTTCAAAGCGAAGTTTCGCCAATTCCTCGCGCACAAGGCTTCTTACAAGCTCCCGAAGCTCCTCGGCGGGCAGCGACGTAGGCGTGTACTGGGAAGCGGCTGATACAGTAGCCTGACGTCCGTAGTGCGCGCCCCGTTTCAGCAGAGAGCGCTCGATACTCGTTGCCTCCTTGGTAAAGTCGGACACTGTTCTTGGCGGGTCACGGACCAGACCGGCAAACAGCTGGTCTTTTACGCTGCGCATTAGTGGCGTACCTTCTTGGCTTCGAACACAGCAGGGTCGGCCCGATTGAACCGTCACGTCATGTCCTCGATGAACATCGCGACGCTCTCGTTCGTCTGCTGTGATCTCGAGTGCACGGCGATTTAAGCCTTCTCTTTTCTTTCGCTGCTGGCAAATGTCGCTAGCAGCTCTCGACGAAAACCCTCCCAGGTGGTAGAGGAAGCTTCGTGGTTCTCAAACCACGTTTTGGTCGAGTCCTGCAGCGCAAAGTAAACACTCTGTAGGAAAAACAGCGCAAAAAACACAGGACTAAGAAAGACAGACAAACTCGAGCGCTCGAGTCTGTCTTTCTTAGTCCTGTATTTTTTGCGCTGTTTTTCCTACAGAATGTCTCAACAACTTGCCCAACAATACACTTTGATGCAAAGTAGACGTTGCACAATTTGCGCTCGCCGTCCCACTCATTGAAACCCGCCACTCGGCCAAAGCCGGCCAACCAGTCTTCAACGTCCTCGAACCTGTCCCCGTGGAACGGTGGCGGCGACCGAGATGCGTGAAGAACGAATGGCGGGGCACTCCCGGAATGCTGAGTTGTCTGGCTAGCCGCGGTGGATGTCATGGCCCTTACCGGCGCTGTCAGTTGGCCGAACTCCGGTTGTAGGCCTCGCAGACGGCGGCTCGCCTTGTGGACGGGTGCTGAGTCCACGCGTGGAGAACAGGCGTCAAGAGTGTCCTCGTAGTCAGAGCACGTGGGATGCTACCCAGCTGCACCACCAAATATGTCACCGATAAAGGGTTGAAGCACACAGACCAGGTTTAATTAGATGTGCTGGACATGCAAGACAGCAGGGAGCTCGAGTGAGGAAGATGACAGTCCTCTATCCCCTCGAATGCGCAAGGCATAGCAAGTCCCAGCTAAAACAGTTCGGCCGCGGTACGGCGCCACCGGATGGATTCTTACTGCCCATATTTGACGGGAATTTTGAGGCACGGGCATCCTTCCCAAGCGGTGCACCCCTGGAGAGCAGAGCACCAGGCCGGGGGACCGCCTGTTCCCATTGGAATCAACCGGCTGGGTAGACCGGCGGCCGCGGGAATCGAACCGACGACCTCCCGTAGCCGAGGCGAGCACTGAAGCACTTGCTGAGCTTCCCGTGCTTGTAACGATGTCCAGCCCATATCCCCCTGTACTGCCTCGTTTGTGGTTTTGCCGTGGGCACGTAGTGCTAATATTCCAACAGCTCTCCGATTTATTTTAGTTCCGACTGTACTTGTGCCCTTAGGCACAGAACCAAATTCCCAAAAGTAAGCCCTGGCACCATTGTTCCTTTCCAAATAGGAAAGGAATAATGGGGCCAGGGAGTACTTTGGGACAGCTACCGCCTTCTTGTGTTTACAATTGTAACCAAAGCGACTGCCGACCGTAATTCGTCTTTGGCTATGAGGGCAGCGCAACATCGGACCTGATATGTGTGACTCGTCATTGGCGATATTAGTACAATCTCTCATGACAAGTACAGCTCGGGGTTTGTGGTTAAAGGGTTAAATAAAAACCCGTAAACGTTAAAGAAAGTCACCCGCTATAGAACGTCCTCGGTCTGTCGACGTTCCGATAGATTTCGAGAGTGTTTTGGGACTCGAGGAAGTCAGACTTTTTTTTTATTTACATGAACAGTAAAGGAGAGGTTGGTGCTGCATAGCAGCTCCGGCTACTCCTTTTCACCAATTCATAGCAACCACTTCGTCCGACGATGTACAGTTCAACATAACACAAAACAAACACAAACAGTGCACATCATATAAAACAAAGTACAAGCGTTAGTAAAAGTAACAATAATGAGAGAACAAAACACTGAATGTTAAGAGAACAGTACATTATACAATATACGTAAGAGATATGAATAAACAAGGACAGAAGTACAAGAAACAAGCTGATTTCCAGTACACACAGCAAAAGTAGATAACAACGCTATTAAAACACTCACTCACCAAAAACACACAAAAAAACAAACATAAGTTTGTTTGCAGCAAACAAAGCAAAAACAAATAACAAAGATCTTGAAGCACTCACACACAGAGATTTAATAGCTCTAAGCATCGACTCCAATTCTACAAAGTTAGTACTTCCCAAGGATACCGCTGTCCTCAAGTGATACTATCAATGCCACAAGTGCTCGCTTGCTTTTGCAGTTCACATGTCTGCCCCGCATGTGCATGTCGCAGTCTTTGTTGCTAATCTCGACGGGCTGCATTTCGCTCTCAGTGTGTCGAAAGAGAGCAGGCGATCAGAGAGCGCGCCTGTATCTCCCGCGCTGTCCTTCCGCCGGCTATCGCGGAAAATGTCGGCATTCGGCGCTATCTTGAACGATTCCGTCGGCGGTGGCAGTGATGGGCATTGAAGTACATAAAGTGGGCCAGAGAGCTTGCGCGTGATGCCGCGAAAGCGTGTCAGGCGAGCTAACGCCAGTGCCAAGACTCTTGCTGCAGGCACCTGTGGGAATCTAAGGATAACGAGCAGTTACACCAGTAATGCTGCACAAGGATCTTTCAAATCAACCTTCCGTGGGACACAGCCGCCCTATTTTGCCTCGCCGACCTGCCCTCACTGTGGACAGAAAGCTTAACGCGTCTGATTTGGAGATGTGCCGCAGTTGGCGATGATGATTTGTGTCCCTTGGCTGGGACACTGTTCAACCACTATATCGGCTAGCAGCGTTTCGTGAAATGTTCCGCAACTTTTCAGCAGAATTCGTTTCTGCAAGACGGCGAGATTTCTCGAGGCGGGCATCGCATCTCCCACACACGGTGGGCTAAAAACGGATCCGGAGACTTGATTAAACGGTACATGATTTAAGGGAAGCTGAAACGCCTTTTTCAGAATTCGACGAGATACAAGAATTCGAATTTATGAAGCTTGTAGGCTAGCACACCGTATTGTTTTGAGCTAGCATTTGAAGTGATGGCGCAGTCACCGATTGAAGTCGCGATGATCTTCAGCTTTCTCCTGAAAGCATCGTAGAAGAAGTGCGGAGAAACTAGAAGGTGACGTCAATGTTAGTGACGTTTCAGATTCTCGCTGTCTCCGTCCGCACCCTGCCGTGCATCGTTCGATGCCACCAAACAGCGCTTCGCGATCTTCGGTGGCTTTGGCTTTCTTCCTCCGAGCAAACGTTTCTACGTCGGAAATGTACCGCCACTGCAGATGACCTCATTATCGGGCTCGATCCTTACCAGCCGCTGTGCACTGCGGAGAAGCCTGAATCCCAACGCAGCTTTATTCAGGGATTGCATCATCATTACAAACTATATAACACAAAAAGCCTTGGCATGCTTCTCCTGCAGATAACACGCAATCGATCCCTTTTGGGTGGTCGAACTCTAAAACCTCACTTCAGTTGCCCTGTAGTGCACACATTGTCCTATAGCCATCGCCCACATATTTGCATACGGAATTTAAGATTAAGGCGTATAATGGAGGCGTCGTAAATGGCTGCCCAAGGGATATAGGGCCGTGCGAATGCAACAGCGCGCTCTTGTGCCGCTGCAACTGCTGTAATTTTTGGGGTGGCGGCCAGGCAATCACTCAAGCTTTCAGCAATGCGAAGTTAAAGCGCTCGTTAATTGTTGCAGCTTTAATTTTTTTATGTAGGCTGGTAGGAATGTCACTGTACATGCATATTGCGCCTTGTTGTAGCTGCTCTCGATCGCATCGGGTTCTTTAGAAGTTGCGGCCTGAATATTTTGCAGACGCCAACTGCAAAGTAGCGAACCGGCTAGGGTTATAGACTTGGTCCGTGCAGGGCAGAAAAGTTTCCGTTAACGCGTGAACCGTGCTCACCGTTCGCCTGCGCGTTCGTCAAGGGCTTACTTTGTGCGCTGTCGTGGTGTGCCTTGAATGTTTAGCGGACGCACGACATCTGACACAAACCCTGAATTGTGCCAAATATTTGGCACCATCCATTTTAAAGCATTCGCGAAGTATCGGCAGACCCAAACACCTTGCGATGTTCGAAGGCGGATAGGCGCAGTTTTGCTAAGCTAACTGCGGTTGCACGCAGCAGTGCAGGTCGATGCCTGTCGTCACCCCGTGTTCCGCCGCATGAGTCACGCTCCCGTCACAACCGAGTTGGAAAGTGAAGCGAATATGCCCTAGCTGGCCGTTTAGCGCGCCGGCGGGTAGCGGTCGGACGCTGGTCCCGCTGAGTACGTGGACTCTCCGTCGTCGCAGAGGCCCGCGACGTGTGCTCCCCGCTGAGCGGCAAGCGCTGGTCGCTGCAGCTGGACGGCGATGGGCGCGACGGAGAGCGCAGCGGCCGCTTCGCGCTGCACTTGCAGGCGGCCCGCTCGCCGGAGACGTCGGTGCTGCGCAGCCCTGTGCCCTACGCGCCGGGACGCTGGCACCACGTGGCCTTCACCTTCGACGGCGCCCACGCCCGCCTCTTCGTCAACGGCGCGCAGGTAATTAATTGACCTACGGCTGATGGGATCATATTGAGTGTTTGCAGGCAGTGGACGCTTCCGCGAAGCGGGTCGCGAGGCTGAGAGGGTGATAAATAAATTAAAAAAACACGCTACTGCGGCGTCCACATGTAAAACAAGGACAATGTGTAAAGCAAAAGTCGCCTGTGTTTGTGAACGGTTCTCCAACGAACTCCAGTGTCCGTTGCAGATATTCTACTCCCTTGGGGCCACATTATGCTGTCCCGAGCCCTCAAACTCAAGTGTCAAGTGTGAATTATCACGTCATTATTGCGCCTCCACTTTTTTTTGTATTGAGGGCATGGCAACGCCTTCAAAAAGAAGAAGAAGAAGAAGCTAATGCGTGTTGCAGAAATGAAACTGAAACATCATTTTCGCCGTTCGCGAAGGGCAAACAGACGTGTATTTTACTTCATGCTTCTCGAAATTAATTTGTTAACACGAGATATGCCTTTAAAATCATTGGCACTTTGGAATAATTGTTAACCAGATGTTGTGAACCGCCGATAGAAGCCCAGAATCGTATACCTACACTCGTCAGCTTTATTCTGGGCGTCTTTCCACACTCCCTCAAGGAGATCCCCAGAGACGAACAAGACTACCGCTCGCACCCTCCAATAGCGGCTGCAGCAGCGCGAGATTGGGAGCGCCTTATTGCCAGCGGTCAGTGCGGAAGCGTTGACAGGTTGCGGGATGCTCTGAACCACTTCAAATTCAGCGAGCTTTAAACAGTGCGCTCAAAACAACTAATTGCACAATCTAGCTAACGCGTCAAACATAACGCCACTTTTATTTTCTCTTGACGCTTTGAAATTTTGGAATTGAAACCTTTCGTATATCTCCAGCGATTTAAAAGTTAATTTGGGTGACAGGCGTATGCGTGGGGCCCGACGCCCAGCATACGCCTGTCAGATGACCTATGACGCCCTCTGTCTCGCCCATGCAGTCTCTGCCTCTCCTCCTATTCTAAATCACACTGGCAGATCCCACATGCATGCTTAAAGGACCAAGGTTAGCCCATATAGCTGCTATCGCATTTGACGAGCGCACAAATTATAGCAAGGATATATTCAAGGTATACGACATGTACACGACCGAGAATTACCAACGACGTCCAGCGCTTTCCCCATGCCAGGTTGCCGTGACGAGCGACCAGAAGGGCAGTATGTTCCAGAAGTCCGGGTCGTCGTGCCGAAGTCTGTCGTTGGGCGGGTCCCGCGGCCGGCATTACCGGGGCCTCGTCGACCGGCTGCGCATCTGGGGCCGTGGTCTGCAGCAGGCGCAGGTGCAGCACGACCTGCGGCAGCCAGAGGACGCGCAGGGCGCGCTCATCGTCGACCAGTTCGAATCCCTGGACCAGTGGGAGTGGACAGGCGTCACAGCACAGTTGGTGCAAGCTCCTCCGCCCGGACGACCCGAGGGTGTCCAGTTGCAGCCGGCGCCCTGCGGGTTCACTGCGTGCGACGACCCAGACTTGGTGCTCAGCTACGAACGCCACTGGAGGCTCAGGACTCCCAAAAGGCTCAGGTACATCGCACGCTTGTCGCAGGTATACGTCCTGGCTGCTCGCCACAGTGCGGCTCTCGTCATTATCGCCTGCGGGCGTATTTCCTGACGCTAAATGTCGAGATTCCGCGCAGTTCACCGTGGAAACGTTTTGCCATTACTCTGCTGAGTATTTCCTGCGACCATGAAGTGCTTTCAGTTTTGACTCGCAAGTATCTGTCGATCGTGGTGTCCGTTCTTACTTATATATGTCGAAAAAGAACAGTTGCAACAGCGAGAAACAAACTAGTAAACACTTGCTTTACGAAAAAGGAAATCTAAGAATCTCTTGCTTGGAAATTCGATTATCAGGATTTCTGCCTCAAAGTGGTGTCGCAGACACAGTGGAGGGCACCTGGCCAATCATAAAGAACTACCGTTCGTGGAATAAAAGTTTATTACCAGTGTTATGAAAAGGTACTGAACTTATATCATTACACGCAACCTCCGTTTTCGCGAAGGAGCCATTATCAGATTGCACTACTTGATCTATAATAGGATACAACTGAAAAAAAAAAGAAACAGCAGTTGTTAACACTGGGCCACAGTCCGCGGCGTCCTGTATTATTCCGCTAGCCAATCTAAACAGCAAACGAAATAAGCTTTTGAATGTTTGAGTTTATTAAACAAGCCAGATATCAAAATTCTAGAGCTTATAATGTTTTTCTTGTGATTAGCTTTTTGTTCAGGTAACAAAGATGTTTTAAGAACAGACTACATTTTTGTCGTGAAGGAATTCTGTTCGGGTGTCCTGAATGTTGGCGGAGCTTCGCTGCAGACTTAAGTTGTATCCAACTATAGCACTACCTACAGCGTGCGCTAGAAGCGTTTCGAAACAAGCAAGAGGAAAGGTGACGAAGGGGGTTGAGTTCGTGTCTAACACAGGCCCATTTGCATATTTCAGGTATAGAGTTGTCAACGTGAAGAATTCGGACGGCTCTAATCCAACTGTAACGGAAGAGCAGATTCAGAGGCAGCATGTAGCCCTGAACAAAGCTTTTGAGCCATACAACATTACCTGGGAACTCACGCAGGTGAGCGTGTCATTTATTTTTCTTTGCACAGCCAAAGTTACATTTTCATTACGATCCCTCACCTGGCATTAAAGCGATAGCGTTAAGGAGCTCGTGTCGCAGAAAATCACTCGTCGCTGAGGCGTTGTCAGCGTCGTTGACCGGCAGCGAAAAATCCATGAAAAATCCCCAGAGAAGCAACCTGGGAGGCAGGTGGGCCACCTAGGTCATGCGACCTTGCGGCGTCATGAAAACCTGGCCACCGGATAGTGAGCAAACCGCCAACCGTGGCAGGTGGCAGTTAAAGTAATGATTGGTCGCTCGGGAAGAGCAACCTGGGTCGCACAAACACCACCGGTGTTTGTGCGACCTGCCATCGCAGGGCAGTGTTGCATCGCTTAAAAGCTGCACCACTGCGCCGGGAGTGGTACGAGGACTCCCAGGTATCTATGAATTCTACGAATGTGGAGTAGAGAATGACCATTTCTACATATATGGTAATTATCCATTACGTTATCACTTCATACCCTTAAGGCGGAGCTTATTTGTCCCCTCCCCCTTTTTTTAACTTAGTGTTTCCATGCCTCATTTTTGCTGCTTGCGCGCTAGCGTTCATGTATAGCATATGGTGCCTTCTTCGCTTTAATTATAGCGCATAAGTGGAATGGAATCGGTTCAAACGTCTCCTCACTTAAGCAGCGTTTCGGTGTGCGTAGGAAGGACACCTGAGCTTTTCGTCTATTTATGCACTGTTCTCATCCCTTGCAGACGCCATGCACACAATTCTTTCACCTTGTTATACGCGTTTGGTACGGCTGGACAGGACTCTGTTTTAGCCGAATTCTATATATTCTCTCAACTGAGACCTGTTGTGGTACACGCGTACTGCCTCTGCACCTCATTAAGTATGAGGGTGACGTCCTCGACCTTTCTGCGTTAATGCTCGTACATTAGTGGCCTAACAGATGAAGACACATACTTGTTTAGGATGCTCTGCAAATGGTGATTGTGTCTTGCATACTGGTTCCTTCATTTATGATATTTTGGGAGAGAAATACATGGCAAGGAAGGGATGGGGGCGGGGGGGGGGGGGGGCATGTTTCTTGGCGTTTTGTAGGTGGAGGTCATTTCTTCAGTCGTGTTCGTACCTAACCTTAGCGCACGGGCTGGCAGGTTGTACGTGGTATCAGCGAGTTTACCTTTTTAGCGGAACTTGCACACACTTCAAACTGCGCATAAACGCGGGGCCCGCGAATTAGAGCGGCGCCAGCCCAGTTTCTGTCACGCATTCAGCGCTACACGTGTTTGCAGGCGTCAGTGCTGAACAGCTCCTTGCGACGAAGGCAGGTAACCCTAGGGTGCCCATCTTACAATCTGGGCGATGGCATCTGCAACCCAGATTGTCAACTTGTGGCCAGCGACGGTGGCGACTGCGACCCGCCCTCGGAGACATGCGAC
The DNA here is from genome assembly GCA_030143305.2 of Amblyomma americanum. Lineage (NCBI taxonomy): Eukaryota > Metazoa > Arthropoda > Arachnida > Ixodida > Ixodidae > Amblyomma > Amblyomma americanum. The sequence goes on from JARKHS020032270.1 coordinate 22,470, forward strand.
CCTGGCATGCTAGGCGATGGCATTTGCCACAAGGCGTGCAATCAGGCTGCCAACAGCTGGGACGGTGGCGACTGCTGCCGCTCGGGCGAAGACAACGGCAACTGTTTGGATCCGGCGTCACCGAACCGGTGAGCGGCTATTTCTAAAGTATGCGATGCCTATTTGGCACCGCGATGGGAAATAGGCTCAAAACACTGACCTGTTTTGGTTATACAAAATAACGGCAACAATGTCAGAAATTGTGCATTTCGTACGAAGTCTGGTGTGACATACAAGTGCAGTGCCACATCAGATGTTCTCTGTGCTGACTGATGCATTTTGACTTCCAAAAGCAGCGTGAAAAAGCTCGCAGCAACGTCCAGGCAACCCCTCGGTGTGCAGCGATAGCGTAAGGAACGTACGGCAACTCATCATTGCATCTCGCCTCCACTGCGGTCGCTGGGGTCTCAAGCGTCTCCCCTCTGCTGCGCCCTCGCGCTTCGCGCGTTTGGCTTCAATCTTGAGCTGTCGCAGCTCGCGGTCTACCCGGTTCTTCCTTCCTTCGCATTTGATGTGGGACCCCACCGCCGAGCTTGGCGCTTTGCTGCTTGGTCACGTTCATGTAGCGCAGGATTCTGAAGAGACCGTCAGTTCCGTTCACCAGCCGCGGCGCGCTTCTTCTCCGATGGCGTCAGGTCTCGCGTCGTAGTTGGCTGTGCTCTGGCTGCATGACACTTCCGGACGCACCGAAGATCTGATGAGGACTGGCAACAGCGCGCGCTCTTGGTTCCGAGTGGCTCTCTCCGAGTGTGCTCCGAATGGCGACGTTTTGTGACGTGGCATCTTTCGATGCACACAGCGTCACACTCTCAGCAATTTGAGTTTTTCTCCTTTTTTAATTAACGTTAATTGCATTTGACCCCTTATGCGCTGATATGCATTATTTTTAAATTCTGCATCCTCAGGACACTTCATTTTGCACCATTCGGCTTTAAATTCTTCACAATTCGTCAAAGTCTGTGGTCCATGGTGCAACCTCGAACGGGTTTCGGGCTCCCGGTTTCAAGGTTCCGGTGTCTGTGACCCCGTTAGGTTTCGCATTTAGAAAACACAGGCACGCAAGACATGATGTGCGCCAGCTCCCGTATTCTCTTGTATAGGTTGGCGGCTGAGAGGCGACGCTGGAGACAGCGTGCAGATTTTCTCCTGGATTAGGGGCGTAGCCAGGGGGGTGGCTTATGGGGCTTCAGCTCCGCTCGAAATTTTTTCGTACTGTTCTGCACCGCTGACAAAAACAAAAACCACCAGCGCTGGAAATCATGCTGGATTTTGTCTACAATGTCTTTTTAAAGCTCGAAAAGACATTTCGCCGCGAACATTGCGAATTTGGGCTAGATTTCGTGGCAGTTAATATCCATGCACCTGAAGTCACAAAATGCAAGGAGCCTCATCCGAGCACTAAGTTTCAATGGCATTTCGATGACGAGCAGGCTCGTCGCGGCATCTCGCGGCGGCCGCGGAATCTAGGGAGCGCATGAATTTCAATTCCGAAATTTCATGGATATAAATTTCTCATAAACTTTGTCCTTTACATAGCGAAGCAGCACAACCAATGCAAGTAAAAAGCTCTGTTCCTTCAGGTTCATAAACGCGTAATTAGGAAAACGTATGACTATTCATTAGCCTTTAAAAACGGAGAAATTTTTTCCGTTTATTGTAACAGTTAGCATCACGATCAAAGTTATCATGCGAATGCGAAAATTACGAGGACATCAATACCCAATTTGACCGACCTTGCTCATTGAAAGGTCGGCCCACACGGCGTTTCCCAACAAACACTCTTGGATATTGGGTAGTTCAACTTGTTGTTGTTGTTGCTTCAAATACGATGGCAATCGCATCACCTGTGGCTTTCGTTTGTCCTTTTTATTTCCTTTTTTTAGCTACCTGCTTTTATTTCTTTTTTAAACCTGACCAATACCTTTATTTAATTTTCTGCGCAGAATGATTGTTGCCGCTTTGCAGGCAGCTAAAATACACATTTTCGTATTGATTTCTGCATTCTTCCTCTATTATTCTATTCACATGGTGCTGTCGCAAACGCAGCATGGCCCAAATACATATCACAATTTCTGCGATCATAGTTTATTTTTGCAGGATAGTCTGTCTTTCTGTGCGTGAAGGTTACTATCTGTGATTGCGCAACATGTTTATTTGGCTTGTTTGACATAATATATAGAGCAACTTTAACTAGGGTATGTAGGTTTATTATAGAATATACGTATTGTGAGCACTTTTCGTGAACTTCATCCACATCTGTGATTGTCCATCATCATCCTTCGCTTCACGTGAACTTCATCCTCATTTGTGAATCATCATCATCGACTCTCGTTCGTTGGTTTTGTTCTTCGATGCCATTGTTGGCAGTGCCAATAAAAGCCCGGACGCCCAGCTTACAGTATATTTAAATATCTTCTTGCCATGTTTTGTGTATACATGCAGTGAAGTTTGTTTTCAGCGACGCTTTTTTTGCCCTTTCGCAAGCTGTATCTTCGCATATGTGATATTCCATTGCATCTTCGCATTTCTAATGTATAATTTGCAGAACTCCTGCTTTTCATATGTGCTCTTTGTTGCAACTATAACTTCGGTGCAATTACTTACAATACTCGACCGATCTCAGCTGCGCCCGAGCAATACATTGGAACGAAGGACAGCGTCACTGAGATATTTTCCTGGCCATTGTATATATACAAAATTGTAAACAAGGTTCTTGAATGACAAAGATTGGATAAAATATTTGTCCTCAACTTGATTATTCATATCAGGGACATGAACTACTTTGCTGGTTTCCAACTGATATAGTTCTAAAATTCATGAGACATTTTCTTTACTTAGTAAAAAGACAAAAAAGATGGGAGCATCGACGTCAGTTCTTTCTGCCACAATCTTTGGGACATACGAATATATTCTTTTATGAAAAATACATATTTTACTTGTCTTGACAGTGCGTAGCGTTCAAGAATTCATTTGCAGCATCTAATACGCAATAGCATTGGCAATGGCAATGCAATTATGATTAATGTATTTGATCCCTCTACAAATTCTATAAGGAGGAGGCCGCGCTGCAACATGAGCCCCCCATCGAACAAAATTTCTAGCTACGCCACTGCTGGATTGTAGTTGCGGCTAGGAGTGTGCGAATAGAACTTCTTCAAAACTGAATCTAATACAAATAGCGAATACGAATTGAATATTCGTAAGAATGTTCGCTACTTGTGGCGTGCAAGCGAAACCAGCGAAGCGCTGCGGTGGCGTTGCGGTACGGTGCTATATCTGATGTAGTTAAAGGTATAGCTGTCATACTACTCAGAACTGATTTCCACTACCGGGATGCAACACGGACTCAGTCTATGAACTTAATGGCTTTCATGTCATGCACACAGGAAAATTATCTTTTGCTGTGATGATGACAGCGAATAAACTAGCGCCACATCTCAGCAGCGTAGAGTGGCGCAAGCTATGAGCATGGCCTCCAAGTTTGGGCATCCCGGCAGGGATAGCCCTTACGCGTTGACCAATTTTGGAGGCCGTGTATAAGGATTATAAACCAGGATTATAAATGATTATCACGGCAGCATGCTGTGCTGCGTCGGAAATGGGCCGTATGTTTGAAACAGTCCTAACTTGAGAACATATTCGAAAAGTTTCGAATAATTTTGAACCTCCACTGTTTGGTTCGTTCAGCGAATCTAATAGGAGGATATTCGATTATCTATTCAAAAGTTTCGAATATACGCATGCGCCTTGTTGAGGCATATTTACACGACACCAGCTGAGCAAGATGTCGTTGTGGCCCATTCGTATGTGCTCGTCTGTTGAATGAAAAGAGCTTCAGGTCACTGTTTTTCGTCGTCTCACAACCTCTACTGGTCTTTCGCAGCTCATACATCGACGTGAAGGAGTACAAGGAAGTACTCGGCCTGAACAACTCTGTGCACATCAACGTTCTCTTTGCCCACTGGACAGACAGAGAAATTATCGGCATTGCTACATTCCCGTGGGACAAGGACGTGTTTGCAGTCCAAGGCGAGTTCTGTCTGTTTGCGCCAGCCTAATCGCACAGTCACTGCGATGATAGATGTTCGTCGTACGTGTGCAGACAGTATTGCATAACATGATTATTCTAAAGTGTGATTCCAGAGTGTTTAGGCAATATGTAAACTTTTTTCATTTTTTTTTCTGAACGCGCCTAATTTATTCACATTGGCATATCGCTTGCCTCATGCTCTCGGTGTTTCATGCCCTTTTACGTGTCGAAGTACGGGAGCCGAAGATCGGTCCCTTCTGCTGCGTGAGCCGTGCTCACGAGGCAAAGGGTGCGAGCGCTGTCCTCCGGACTGCAGGCGGAGTCGTGGTGCAGCCGGAGCAGTTCGGCCATCCGGGAAGCCTACACACGCTCGTGCACGAGCTGGGCCACGTGCTAGGGCTGTGGCACGTGCACCGTGGTGTGTCCGAGGTGGAGTGCCATGACCCGTGCCTCGAAGCCCGCGCATCGCTGCTCACGGGAGACCTGTGTGCCGACACGCAGCCGACGCCTCAGAACTACCTGTGCCAGGACCCACCTGCTGCCGCCGTGCGTTGCGCCCTGCCCCGCTTCTCTAACACCCCGTTCCGCAACTACATGGGCTATGCCGGTACGATCCCTTCTGTTGGCTGCGAGCTTGCTGCCAACTCTGCCATGTAGTTAGGCGGCTGGCGCCACGCACATAGAAGGTCGCTTCCCTTGGGCCTTTTTCAGAGCATTCATGACAAGCCGCATGAGATTATTTTGGCATGCGCACGTAAAGTGAAGTGCCACCCCCAAATGTCAGCGTGGTACCGGGTTATGACAAACGCAGGGGGCATGCCTAAGTGTTCTGAGTGAGCTGAAAACGCATTGATTTCTGGCTTCTCCTCCCTGCACAGACGACGCATGCACGAACGCGTTCAGCGACCAGCAGGTGGCGCGCATGCACTGCTATGCGGACCTGATGTACGGCGTTTGGCAGCAGCAGGCGTATCGGCCGGGCCAGCCGCCCCTGGCGCCGGCGCCCGTGGCCGCCGATGCCCGCAGCGTCACGCTGTCCTGGGCGCCGCCAGCGACCAACGCGCAGGGGGGCGCCTGCGCCGCCTGCGCCGACTACCGCGCTCTCACGCAGTTCGCACTGCGGGCCGCCGACGGCGCTGGACCTCGAGACTCGTGGGAGCCGCAGCAAGCAACCGGTGTGTGCGAGCCCCGCTCAACCCACTCCCCGCATCGACCCGGCTGTAGGCTCAAAGCGACCGGATTTCGTGTGCACGGACAGAGCTCCCACAAATGGCTGAGTGGTAGATCCCGCGAGCACCATGTCCGAGTCTCTCACCGCCTCTCCCAGTTATTTAATAATGCGACAGCATATTACTGTTACCGGAGCATAAAAACGGCGGCAGTTTTGTGGTGCTCGCTTAAAGTGTCTAGACGCATATAGGCTTGGCTACATCGCGACTGCTGCGGTCGGTCGACGGTTAATAAGTTCATTGTTAGTCAGCATGATGCATGCATTCATGGGAGGCATTCAGGTCGTTTGGTATTACGCATGACGGCCTTGTTTAGAACTAGAAATGCAGCTGCTCAGGCGCATGTGGAGCCCGCTGGTGTTTACTCGGAATAAACAGCCGTCTTTAAATCTGAAATGCAGATTAAGCTCCAGCAGATTGACTATTACGTAGTCTACTGTTATAATTAGGTTAACCATCTAACTAGTTAATAAGATTCGCCTGTTACACCACAAATGACATTCATCACCATCATCAGCCTGACAAAGCCCACTGCAGGACAAAGACCTCTTCCACATTTCTCCAATTAATCATAAAGTCCAGCTTTCTCGGGAAAAAATTTTGAAAATTGAAAAATTGTAAGACACTGTTACGTAAGTATTGAAGGTAATGGTCCACTATTCTGATATCTATCCAAATCTTTCTTTTAAGTGTTTCCAGCGATCGCATCGAACAGTTAAGACTGACATAGAAAACCAATGGGGAACGCTTTTGACGATAGAAAAAACGTGGATAGCAAAAAAAAAAACGATTTCCGTCGGGTGATCTGCGGATATATTGATTGTTATTGTGAAATCTTACATTATATGAAAAAACTGCGCTAATCAACGGTTTCCCGCTCAAGATGCTTTTGTCCAAAGTTGCTAGGTATGCCTGTGCAAGCCGCGGCCACTTTCCTTGCAAACTTCTTAATCTTATGCTCCCACCTAACATTCTGCCACCCCCTGCTACGTTTGCAAAAGCCACATTCTTATGTCAAAAAGGCTATTGATAAAAATTGCTGGCAAGCTTCACCAAAACACCTTTTATCTTTCTTCAGTATATGTTCTGCTAACGAAAAGTAAACACCGACTTCTGACAAACGTTTAACAGTCTTTCAATTGAAGGACTCCGCTTTTAGATTTGCTCTCGCTCCAGGAGCACCGCGTGTTTCAAATGAACTTTTCTGAGATAACCAACTTTTTGAACTTTTTTTTAGGATATAAAAACACTGGACCAAGGACAACGAGCTGCAGAGGAGCAACTTGTTGTTTCTCATGTTATGCTATTGTGTTAGCTAGATATTGTTAAGAAACCACTACAGTTTACGGGATATTTTACTTTTATACACCACCGTGCAGGTCCGCCGGACGCCGAAGTGTGCTCGCTGAGCTACAACGTGTGGCTGCCGGCCGCCGAGTCGTGCGAAGACCCGCGCGACTGCACGCTCACCGTCGAGTTTGAACACAGCGTGGTGCCGTCGGCGCTCTCCGTATGGCTTCCTTGGAACTCACGACAGGGGCTCCGCGAACTTGTCCTTCTCTATGCCGACGGTTCGCAGGACGTCATCAAGGGCGTGACGGCCTACTGCGATATGCCCTTCACGACGCCACTGCACACCGACAGAGAACTCGTAAAGGTTCGCGCCAAAAACGCCATCATGTTTATCAGCAACGACACGGCAGAAGTGCTGACGTTAAAACGTTTGTCGCGGTGTCTCCGCTTGGACAGTATCGATGCTACTTTCGCTAAATGCGCACGACGACTGGAAGTGCGGTGTGACTGCGACACTTTCGTACCTAGTAACCTTCTGTGTGCTGCTCGTACAGTTGTGGCACGCCTGGCGTACCGTAAAATGGTACAGTGATAGAGGGGGCCGCAGGATGGGGAGGGGGGAGGGGTACGTGTCACTGAATATTATAGTTCGCTATATTCACAGTTTTGTGAGACTACCGTCCATTTGGCGTGCATGCAGAATGAAAGCTCCTCAGCTCACTGCAGTGTTTCTACTCACAGATCCAAGGTGCACATCTCGTCTCCGCCAGCCGCTTTCTGCTTACGTTTCACTAATCCCACATTAGCTTTTTTTTACTCTCTACTTGGCTAGCAAGCTGAAAAACCCCGGGTATGTGTGAAGCCTCAACCTTTGACGGAGCGCCAGCGGAACTGGCACTCCCCCCCCCCCCCTCTCCCGCGCGCGGCTGCCGATAAGGGGCGAACCAGCACTCCACCTCCTCCCCGCGTGTGGCTGCCGATAAGCGGCGGCGGCCGCATAACGCTATCGTGTTCTACTCAAGCGTCTCCAAGCTTTTAGTGCGAAAGCACTACTTCCCTAGCAAAGCTGAAAAACCCGGGGCATGTGCGAAGCATCAACCTTTGACTTTGGCCTATGACCTTGAAGTTTGACCTTGATCTTGCATGCGATTGCCTTTCAGTGTTGCCTCAAGTGATTTCGCACGTCCTGCTCGGCTTAACTACGTTAAAACCATGCCATTTTTTTTTCTTTTCAGATCCACGCGGTTGCTGCCAGTCCCATGGTGGCGGTGGATGCAGTGCAGGTGACATCGGTGGCAAATCATGTGTCGTGCGCGACATGCAAGCCGCTCCGTTATCGCGTTTTCCGCAGGCCACCCTTCTCGGTGTCAGAATACAAGCCCTCCGATGGCCTCCGTTTCACAGACGTGTACGTAGACGCATTTCCTATAGCACTCACGCACGCTGTCTGCGTCGTGAAGAAGGGTGCTGCTGCAGGAAGGGTTGTCGCTGTCGACTCTCGTCTAAGTAAAAGGGTTGTGCGTGCTGGAGCGTACACGCGAGCGAATCGGGGCCTCAAGGCGCGTTCGTAGGTGAGAACTGTTTTTGATTCATTGCCCGTCGTGAATAGCCAGCCAGCTCACTGGCACTGGCCAAGCGCACGCCATCCCTGCGGGAAAAGGTGTTTGCTAATCCCGCTGATAAGCGACCGATTCCAACTATCTATACGTTGCTCCTGCCGCGAAAGATATCGATAGTTGTAGTTCTTAACGAACACTGCATGACAGTTATATAGTTGAAAACGTTGCTAGAGCTGTAAGTTGTAACTTTCGAAGTTTTGGTAGTGACATCCAGTTAATAGGGACTTCGACTGGAGCGGAAAAGTTGGTGGTCGTTATCGTCGTCTCACTGAGGTTTGTATCCGACACATCCACGCAGGAACGAATCTGTATGAAGGGGGGGGGGGGGGGGGGTTCCAAGCGGGAAATTTCACGTTCGAAAACATGCATGCTGAACTCCATTTTTATGACGAAAAAGTCCAAGAAGTATATGGTTCAAATGGGGCCGATAAATCTGCACCTTTATCCTTGCGAGGTTATTCTTGCAGCCGACGCGAGCTGGCGACTTCACCGGCGACACCCCGCCGCCAAGGCGGTCCCGAAGCGCACTCGACACCCTGGTTACTTTTGGCCATTGTATGCACCTGTTATGGCGAGAAATCCTCATAGTTTTGTCTGTGCCAGTCAGTTTATTTACAAGTATGAAAACATTTCAGATGGCACTTCAAATTTCAACAGAAAGAATTGTGCCAGTTATCTCTTCCTATTAGCTCATTGCATATGAAAAAATTTCAGATAAAACTTCGAATTTCAACAAAAAGAATTGTGTCTGGTATCTTTTCCTCTTATTTCATTGCCGAAAACTAGTATATGCGTGATCCGTAGAGTTCATTTCCTAACGCGCCACCTTTTAAAATGGCGCCCGCTGAGAGCGCCAAAAAAAAACACAATAGACGAAACCCTCCTTCATTAACCACAGTGTGCATTATTGGATACTTGAGTCAAAGCTGCCTCGAGCTGTAAGCCGCGGTAATAGAGAGAGAGAGAGAGAGACTCTTTAATGAAAAAAGAATTTAGCCGGCGTTTAAAAATCGCTGGCATGCTACTCTGCGCGGGAAAGGGTGTTTGGGAGATAAGGCGAAAGGAGAGCGTTGCGGAAAAAGTAAAAAGAACAAATAAAAAGGGGAGAAGATAAAATGCAGCCATTAAATGCGTACTAAGGTGCCTCGGTGAGTAATGATGTTACATATGAAATGATGAAGTGCATAGTCCGACAAATGGACTAACAACGTTCACTGCGTGAAGAATGTATGAGGATAACATGCAAGGTGAAATTGCAGCTTGTCAAGATGTCCAATGTCCTTTAAATATGCAAATAAAAAGTTCATTGCATGTCTCTGTTGCCTAGCGCAGGTTAAGGGACCTAAAACACTGTCCATCGTTAGAGGCACCTGGGAGGAGGAGGAGGATAAACTTTATTTTCGTCGACCAAGGTAGCAGTTGGTGTGGGGTTATAGCCCCATCAAGTGGCCATGAGCCCGTGGCGTTCGGCGACTTCTAGGCCTCTTGTCACAACCCTGACCTGTGTGTCCGAGTCAGAACTGAGCAATGCGGCCTCCCACTGGTCTGGATTCGAGGGCTGCAAACCTCGCGGAGGGGAGTCCCGAGGGCAAGCCCAGAGTATGTGGGATAGAGTGGCATGTTGGCCACATAGTTGACAGGAGGGAGAGTAGACCCCAGGGTATATGCGGGCATATATCGCGGGGTTGGGGAAGGTGTTCGTTTGGAGTTGCCTCCACACAACCTCTTGGGGTTTGGTTAGAGCTTCTCCCTGCAATGTTCATAGTACGCACGATCGTCAGCGTGTACGCAGGGCACTTCATCAGGATATGTTCTAGAGTTTCGATCGAGCCGCAGTTGTCACAGAGCGGACTGTCCATTTGACCGAAACGGTATCGCAAGCCGTTTGTAAATGCTGCGTTCAGGCGAAGTCGGTGATAGAGGGTTTCCAGATGGCGAGGATTCTGGGTGGGAGTCTTGATCGGAGGTGTGGGTCGACTGAGCACATAAATTGGTAGGGATGTGTCGGCAAGCTCCAGAGCCTATACGTTTCTTCGGAAGCAAATATTTCAGCCATTTGGGACGCATCAGATTTCGTGAAGAAATTCCGAATGTGTCGCCATCTTGGTGGCCTTTACGGGCCACTTCATCTGCTTTTTCATTGGCCAGAATGCCACAGTGTGCTGGTATCCACTGAAAAGTTATGCAGTGGCCCGTGAAAATGTGAGTACTACAGGCATCATGAACGCCGCGCGAACTTTGCACATGCGCATTGAACACAGTGAAATCGGTCTGTAAGTTGGCCCCATGCAGTGTCAGCCTCCACAATGATTCCTGGGAGACAGTGCACTGTCGTGAGCAGTGACGACGAAAAATAAAATTTTGAATTTGCGGAAAGATACCATTTTCTAGAACGAAAAAGGCGAATATGTGCGCGTAACGAAAGCAAGAGAAGGAGATGCCGCTCTACACTACATCAAGTGCATCTTTTGCTAGCTGCTCTAGCGCCGATGGGAAAAGGAACCAAGGCGGGCAGGACACGACGCCAGTGACGCTGTCGGTTTATTCGCAGTGAGGTCGAAGATGGAGCGGTGTACCGTTACCAAGTGCAGGCCTGGATGGGCAGCAGGACCAGCGAATTGTCTCCCACTCTTTTCTACACCCACGGCCAAGGCTTTTGTGGTGACGGAAACATTGACCCGTGAGTGCGGCAACTTTACACCTGTCAAATGAGCGTTGCACGAACATTGCAAAATGTGTCGTGAGTGTAAAGGCTGTTCAAAATTTACTCACATTTGAAAGGTCAGGGCTGATATTTTGTATTTCAGAGGCGAGGAGTGCGACGACGGAAATACATGTCCAAGTGACGGCTGTGATCCTAAATGCCACTTCGAAAAGAAATTTAAATGTAAAGGTAAGCTGCTTGAAGTTTCACATCTCTGTAAAGTTGTGGGCGCCTTGTACCCACTGACACCCCGGCATCTAGATTCGCAAAAACCGCTGTAGGTCAACGCCGCGTGGACTAGCCATGGGGGTGTTGGCTGGGCCGAGGCTACCGAGTTTGGTCCTGGTCATACAGCTGTGGTTTTGTAGCATTCCTAGCACTCCAAAACTCAGAAGAAATGAGGAGGAAGGTTCTACATTCCTTCCAGCGATTTAGAGCGCTGGGGCTACTATACGAGCCGCACTACAGGGTCCAAGATTGTATTGTTTTGTATTGGGTTTTATGGCGCATAAGCAACTCAGGCTAATATGCGCCAAACACGTGGTATAATTTATTTCAAGAATTGGGTGTCCTCAGCGAAACTCCTTGTCCGGACTAGGACTCCGAGGAGCCCAACAATCGAATGTAGACCTCAGCCTTCTTCTCAGGCCTGAGAAAATGGATGAGGTGTATCATAAAATGCGTCAGAGCACAGAGTAAGAATTTTTAGAATTAATAGTTCTGTGATATTATATTTTGTTTAAGATCGCCGCGTCTTTCAGAAAACTAAAAACAGATGAAGTTCTTACAAGTGGATTATCTCCTAAAACTAAATTGGGGTGGAAGGGAATGCGTTCTTGTTCATTGTAAAATACGGTAAAATGTTTTTTCCTTAGCCGTTCGAGTTGTGTACACGAGAATAGGATGTGATTCACATTTCTCACATAAGGGTCTGTCTTGTTTTGTCAGTAGGAAGTTATGTGCTAGGTGTGTGTGTCCGATGCGCAGGCGGCATAGAATAACTTCTATAAACCGTTCATGATGCCTGCATGATCTCCATTCTCCCAGAATAGGTTTTAATGAATGTAGTTTGTTATTTTCTTCACTATTCCATGTAGACTGTCATTTTTCTTTAATTTCATTTCTTACTAACTTTATGCAATCTGCATAGGGTATATTTACAGTCCTGACTTCCTTATGGCGAGCTTGAGCAGCGCACGCGTCGTTGACACTAATTCCAAGATGGCTTGGTATCCAACAGAGCTTAATTTCATGTCCTTGTGTTTGAGCAATTATTATGTTATGTATGATATTTCCTATTAAAGTTTCTCTTACATTTCTGGCATTCAGTGCTGTGATTACACTCAGCGAGCCCGAGTAGGTAATGCTGTTTTGAATGTTCTTTTTGACTATTTTTGATACAGCCACCGAAATGGCATAACATTCGGCTGAGAAAATTGACGCGCACTGAGGCAACCTAACTACCTTTTCCCATTTATCTTGCACTACAGCACTTCCGACGTAAAGTGCTGTTTTAGAACCGTCTGTATAAAATGCTGTGTATTCTTTGTACTTTTCGTCTAGCACCAAAAATTTTTGTAATGTGTGTTCGCGTGGAGTGTGCTTTTTATGAAATTGTGTCAGTGTGTAGTCACCTACAGCGGGAAAGGTGTACCAAGGTTGCAGTGGTTCGGGTCTCTGGGCAACATCAGGCAGTGTGTCCAGAATACCTAATTCCTGGAAAATTTCTTCAAAACGGAGGATAAGGGGTCTCGTTGCATTGGGTTTGTTAGTAAAAAGCTGCTTAGACTGGCACTTCGTAACTATGGAGTAGCAGAGATGTTTTGGTAGTGAACGGGTTTTTAGGACGTATGCACATGTGAGCATGGCTCGTCTATCTGCTAGGGCTGGTTCGTTACATTCTACATAACAGGGTCCAAGAGTGAGCCAAGTGACATTGTAAGTTTGGCAAAGAAACGCTACGCATGAAAATTATAAGTTGCAGAAAAGCAAGGTCATTTTGCATAACGAACAAATGTGTTATTGGCCCGCTGCTGTATGAGAGCTGCACCCTTGATACAAGGCATCTCTGTTTTCAAAGGCTCTCCTAGTATGTGCTACGCCTATGAAGAGGACGGGGTCTGCGAATCGTCCGAGCGGGAGACTAACGTTCGAGACTGCGGATTCTTCACTCCACCCGGGTTCTTCGATCAGTGGGCGTCCTCTGTTTATATCTCAGAAGACATGATGAGAGCCAGCTGCCCTCCGGAAGCTATCCTCGGGCCTCCTCCAAAGGATCAGGCAAGCAGTAGACCACCTTTCGTTGCAAAGACGCGAGTATACGTTGGGGACGTGACGTGTCGGCCCTGATAGTAACCAATGATTTCTCGACTGTGCAGATATGTGGTCGTGAGCTCGACGCCAACCACTCATGGCACCCGTGCGACGTCCCCGAAGCCGCCGCCTACACGTTAGTCGCCTCCTTTGAGAAACCTGTTGTGGCAGCTTCGGTGCAGGTCTACATAGCCAGCGAAGGCATTGCTACCCTATCTCCACCTCTCCTAACTGTGGAACTGCTGCACGAGAGCACGCCCGGAGGGGACCCTACAAGCTCCGAGTTTGTCGATTCGCGGCGTGTGTCGTGCCGAGCTAACCCTATCGAAGTGTCCGTAGTCCACGACCTGACCCAGCCCTTTCGGCTGACCAAGTCTGTGCGGATAAATTTCACGGCCCCTGACGTTTCAATAGGGGCGGTGCGCTTGAGATCCTCCAAGGCCCTGAATCCTGTAGCCGTGTCCCAGTGCACTGCGAGGCAGCTTTACCACCCGTCCTTGGAGAAGTGCGTCAACTACAGCTGCGACAGGCCTCGCTGCCCAAAGCCTGTCCTGAGGAACGCGCGCGTCGTGTGCGAGGGCGAAGAAGAAGGCGACGCCTGCGTGATCCGCTGCGACGACGGCTACGTCCTAACTGGAGACGATAGCAGCGACCGCCTCGTGTGCGACGGCGGCACGTGGACGGGCTCCGGCAACCTGTGCAAGCCGGTGGACTGCAAGACTCCGCTGATAGCGCATGCTGATCCCATGTGCGCCGATGGCACCACTTTCGGCAAGACTTGCAGCTTCAAGTGCAGACCGCCGGCCAGGTTCAAAGGTTAGCACCTTACATGATTTATGCCCATGGACTGTTACACATCTGCCTCTGTATCTTAGCGCTTGAGCGAATAAAACAATGGAACATAGCGATCTTTTTCACGCGAGAATTCAGTGACGCGGAGGAACGTTTACCTGATTCAGGGAGCGTCGGAAGCCTGGCGAGCATCAGCTGCCAGAAGGACGGCCGCTGGTCCGAGCCCGAGCATCAGTGCCACGTGTCTTGCCCCGCACCGTCTGCACCTCCGCACGCCGTCATGGCCAACTGTCGGGGCGCCGAGCAGCTGCAGTTTGGACACAAGTGCCGCTTTCACTGCAAGACTGGCTACCACGTCAAGGGTCACGCCAACAAAAAGTACGAGAGTAGCCTGCACCTTTTGTACTATGCCTGCCGTAAATATCAAGAGGATAGAGGGAAGTCTCAGTTCTCTGGCCAGCGTTCCGACAAGGGGATTTGTCTTCGTATATGGGCGCCCAGGTGAAGACCTGCCAGAACGTTGGTCAGAGAATTGAGACTTCTCTTCCTCCATCTGTTCGAGTTGTGGTTCGAAGAACCATCGTCTCGCCTTGCTTATCACTTACCTCCTGCCATTATTTTTAATGCTCACTTACCAGGCGTCTGCATCGAGTACACAGCTTCGAGCGCGCCTTCCACAGATTCCTTAAATAACGACCAGAGTGACAGACAGCTGTAAGCGCCATAGGAGCTGGAAGCAAGAGGAAAAGGTCATTTCTCGTTCACGTAAAACTTCAATCGCAACACCAGAATGCTGCAGCTAATCTGTGTTGCATGCTCTTTTCTGCCTCATCTTCCGAGCAACTATTATTGCGTAAGGCGCGTGGTAGGCGTGCGGCATGGAGGTCGATTTACTGTTAACGAATTAATTTTCGTGACCACCTAATTTTTCTACTTTTCGCGAATTGAACGCAACTCTCGAAAAATTGGTCCCCCGAATGACTAGGGCGAAACGTCGACAGATATCAGCCTAAAAAAATGCCTCTATTTCCGCCTCCTGTCCCCTTTGTAAAATGTCTGGAACACAACTAGGAGCACAAAAACCATCATGGCTTCTTACAGCTTTTGCGTGTCAGATTCTGTATTAAGCATAGCGCGGGTTGCGAAAGAAGAGGGTGTTCACTTCGTGGCTGATAAGGTTCAGTATGCCTTCGAATTACTTGCAAAAATGTCCTTTTTCAGGAACGCCACCCACTTTTGTGTTTGCTTACTGATGGCTCCCTTCCACGGCCGCTGTCGCGGAAGTGAGGCACGACGTAGTTGTGAGCTACGTTCCTGCGTTTACATCGCCCGAAAGCTTGCCCACCTCCTGACAAGAGGGGGACATTAAGGACGAAGCCACTCTTTATTTGTGAAATTTAGTGCCCGCAAAATATTATTAGACTTCGACTTCAGCTTGTGGAAGTATTGGGGGACAGCCTTCCGCCCAGTACTCCCACTCCGCGGATGCAGCGTTTCCGTTCGCTAACCGCGGAGGGGTTCGTGCTCGAGGGAACAAAGGGAAGGGACGACAAAGCGTGAACACTCGTATGCTTTTTATTACACTTGCAAATATTACACGGAGCGGGGCCAGCTAGCTTCAAAACATCAACGAGGCATTCCTCGGAAGTAGAAGGCTAGGTGAGACGGGCTTCCGACTTACCGGCTGGGGCAGTGGCGCCACTTCGGAGGTATCGGCAGCGAACGTTTGCATGCGTCGGCAATGGCGGCCGGGTTTCCCCGTGCGCACCGTATTCTTGGGGCAAAGCCACCCCCGAGCATTTGCTGGGGAAGGAAGGTGCCGAGAGCGCGCGTTTGCTGCTCTCACTTCGCTGCCTGGAACCAGAAGTCCAGCGGCAAGGCACAAAGGATCTCCGTGCGCCTGCCGCGGAAGGTGACGAGAGCGTACGGCTGCAACCGCCCGTGACGCTGGCCGGATCCCGAAGAGACTCTCTCCGGCTCCGCGGAGTCAGCGGAGTTCCGCGTAACCTTCGAGGTGGCGCTCCCGTCGCTGCTTTCGCTTCCCCAGGAGGGAGACTTCCCTCCTCGCCCAGCCAGCGCTGTCCTGACCAACGTTGCTGACGCACGACGATGGAGATGATGGTCGGCCGCGCGAAACGGAGGGGGAAACAGGTTTTCCACAAGCTGAATTCGTGGAGTTTTGAGCTCGGTAAAAATAAGCCGTTTACGGCATTTAATGAGTGAAAGCGATCCGGCTAGCAGTCGAGGAGAATAGTTTCGCGACAGAGTGAAAGCGATCCGGCTAGCAGTCGAGGAGAATAGTTTCGCGACAGTGTGGACATACCAATCCGCAGAAGCTCTATAGTTGATGAGTCGGCACGCTGGTTTGTTGCGCTAGCTAGGGAATAGCGAGGTGGTCTGTGCATTCGATTGCCACGCGTGTGCTAGCTGTGGCGATGGTTTTGATCAACGATGAGATGCTTTCAGTCCAAGCGACACCAAGTACAATGACGTACGACAGTGTACTGCTGTCTGTGGCGGATGACATGGTTGCCCGCCCGTAAGTCGCCGTGGGTGCTGAGGTCGATGGTGGTGGTGGTAAACTTTAATAAATATTGAGCCATATCTTAGGCTATTCTTGGGTTGGCTCTTGGTCTCGTGAAGTGGCCGGCAGTCGGTGGCGCCCGGCGACTTCCAAAGCCCAGCCCACCAGCTGCTTTTGGACAGCTGGGTGGGAGCTGGACACCGGGCCTCCCATCGCTCGAGGTCAGTGAGTTGCCCCTCTGATGGCAGCTGGAACTCAAAGCATATGTATAGTATGTGATAGAAATCAGCTTTTGGGGCTCCGCATGGGGTACACTCCGGAGAGAACATCCCTGGGTGCATTAGTGCTAAATGGGCGGGGGAGAGAAAGGCGCGAGATTGTAGCTGGCGCCACGTCACCTGCTCTAATTTAGTGAGTGATTTGTGAGGCGGA
>JARKHS020032271.1:0-70348 GCA_030143305.2 Amblyomma americanum
AAGCAAGAGAAGGAGATGCCGCTATACACTACATCAAGTGCATCTTTTGCTAGCTGCTCTAGCGCCGATGGGAAAAGGAACCAAGGCGGGTAGGACACGACGCCAGTGACGCTGTCTGTTTATTCGCAGTGAGGTCGAAGATGGAGCGGTGTACCGTTACCAAGTGCAGGCCTGGATGGGCAGCAGGACCAGCGAATTGTCTCCCACTCTTTTCTACACCCACGGCCAAGGCTTTTGTGGTGACGGAAACATTGACCCGTGAGTGCGGCAACTTTACACCTGTCAAATGAGCGTTGCACGAACATTGCAAAATGTGTCGTGAGTGTAAAGGCTGTTCAAAATTTACTCACATTTGAAAGGTCAGGGCTGATATTTTGTATTTCAGAGGCGAGGAGTGCGACGACGGAAATACATGTCCAAGTGACGGCTGTGATCCTAAATGCCACTTCGAAAAGAAATTTAAATGTAAAGGTAAGCTGCTTGAAGTTTCACATCTCTGTAAAGTTGTGGGCGCCTTGTACCCACTGACACCCCGGCATCTAGATTCGCAAAAACCGCTGTAGGTCAACGCCGCGTGGACTAGCCATGGGGGTGTTGGCTGGGCCGAGGCTACCGAGTTTGGTCCTGGTCATACAGCTGTGGTTTTGTAGCATTCCTAGCACTCCAAAACTCAGAAGAAATGAGGAGGAAGGTTCTACATTCCTTCCAGCGATTTAGAGCGCTGGGGCTACTATACGAGCCGCACTACAGGGTCCAAGATTGTATTGTTTTGTATTGGGTTTTATGGCGCATAAGCAACTCAGGCTAATATGCGCCAAACACGTGGTATAATTTATTTCAAGAATTGGGTGTCCTCAGCGAAACTCCTTGTCCGGACTAGGACTCCGAGGAGCCCAACAATCGAATGTAGACCTCAGCCTTCTTCTCAGGCCTGAGAAAATGGATGAGGTGTATCATAAAATGCGTCAGAGCACAGAGTAAGAATTTTTACAATTAATAGTTCTGTGATAGTATATTTTGTTTAAGATCGCCGCGTCTTTCAGAAAACTAAAAACAGATGAAGTTCTTACAAATGGATTATCTCCTAAAACTAAATTGGGGTGGAAGGGAATGCGTTCATTGTTCATTGTAAAATACGGTAAAATGTTTTTTCCTTAGCCGTTCGAGTTGTGTACACGAGAATAGGATGTGATTCACATTTCTCACATAACGGTCTGTCTTGTTTTGTCAGTAGGAAGTTATGTGCTAGGTGTGTGTGTCCGATGCGCAGGCGGCATAGAATAACTTCTATAAACCGTTCATGATGCCTGCATGATCTTCATTCTCCCAGAATAGGTTTTAATGAATGTAGTTTGTTATTTTCTTCACTATTCCATGTAGACTGTCATTTTTCTTTAATTTCATTTCTTACTAACTTTATGCAATCTGCATAGGGTATATTTACAGTCTTGACTTCCTTATGGCGAGCTTGAGCAGCGCACGCGTCGTTGACACTAATTCCAAGATGGCTTGGTATCCAACAGAGCTTAATTTCATGTCCTTGTGTTTGAGCAATTATTATGTTATGTATGATATTTCCTATTAAAGTTTCTCTTACATTTCTGGCATTCAGTGCTGTGATTACACTCAGCGAGCCCGAGTAGGTAATGCTGTTTTGAATGTTCTTTTTGACTATTTTTGATACAGCCACCGAAATGGCATAACATTCGGCTGAGAAAATTGACGCGCACTGAGGCAACCTAACTACCTTTTCCCATTTATCTTGCACTACAGCACTTCCGACGTAAAGTGCTGTTTTAGAACCGTCTGTATAAAATGCTGTGTATTCTTTGTACTTTTCGTCTAGCACCAAAAATTTTTGTAATGTGTGTTCGCGTGGAGTGTGCTTTTTATGAAATTGTGTCAGTGTGTAGTCACCTACAGCGGGAAAGGTGTACCAAGGTTGCAGTGGTTCGGGTCTCTGGGCAACATCAGGCAGTGTGTCCAGAATACCTAATTCCTGGAAAATTTCTTCAAAACGGAGGATAAGGGGTCTCGTTGCATTGGGTTTGTTAGTAAAAAGCTGCTTAGACTGGCACTTCGTAACTATGGAGTAGCAGAGATGTTTTGGTAGTGAACGGGTTTTTAGGACGTATGCACATGTGAGCATGGCTCGTCTATCTGCTAGGGCTGGTTCGTTACATTCTACATAACAGGGTCCAAGAGTGAGCCAAGTGACATTGTAAGTTTGGCAAAGAAACGCTACGCATGAAAATTATAAGTTGCAGAAAAGCAAGGTCATTTTGCATAACGAACAAATGTGTTATTGGCCCTCTGCTCTATGAGAGCTGCACCCTTGATAAAAGGCATCTCTGTTTTCAAAGGCTCTCCTAGTATGTGCTACGCCTATGAAGAGGACGGGGTCTGCGAATCGTCCGAGCGGGAGACTAACATTCGAGACTGCGGATTCTTCACTCCACCCGGGTTCTTCGATCAGTGGGCGTCCTCTGTTTATATCTCAGAAGACATGATGAGAGCCAGCTGCCCTCCGGAAGCTATCCTCGGGCCTCCTCCAAAGGATCAGGCAAGCAGTAGACCACCTTTCGTTGCAAAGACGCGAGTATACGTTGGGGACGTGATGTGTCGGCCCTGATAGTAACCAATGATTTCTCCACTGTGCAGATATGTGGTCGTGAGCTCGACGCCAACCACTCATGGCACCCGTGCGACGTCCCCGAAGCCGCCGCCTACACGTTAGTCGCCTCCTTTGAGAAACCTGTTGTGGCAGCTTCGGTGCAGGTCTACATAGCCAGCGAAGGCATTGCTACCCTATCTCCTCCTCTCCTAACTGTGGAACTGCTGCACGAGAGCACGCCCGGAGGGGACCCTACAAGCTCCGAGTTTGTCGATTCGCGGCGTGTGTCGTGCCGAGCTAACCCTATCGAAGTGTCCGTAGTCCACGACCTGACCCAGCCCTTTCGGCTGACCAAGTCTGTGCGGATAAATTTCACGGCCCCTGACGTTTCAATAGGGGCGGTGCGCTTGAGATCCTCCAAGGCCCTGAATCCTGTAGCCGTGTCCCAGTGCACTGCGAGGCAGCTTTACCACCCGTCCTTGGAGAAGTGCGTCAACTACAGCTGCGACAGGCCTCGCTGCCCAAAGCCTGTCCTGAGGAACGCGCGCGTCGTGTGCGAGGGCGAAGAAGAAGGCGACGCCTGCGTGATCCGCTGCGACGACGGCTACGTCCTAACTGGAGACGATAGCAGCGACCGCCTCGTGTGCGACGGCGGCACGTGGACGGGCTCCGGCAACCTGTGCAAGCCGGTGGACTGCAAGACTCCGCTGATAGCGCATGCTGATCCCATGTGCGCCGATGGCACCACTTTCGGCAAGACTTGCAGCTTCAAGTGCAGACCGCCGGCCAGGTTCAAAGGTTAGCACCTTACATGATTTATGCCCATGGACTGTTACACATCTGCCTCTGTATCTTAGCGCTTGAGCGAATAAAACAATGGAACATAGCGATATTTTTCACGCGAGAATTCAGTGACGCGGAGGAACGTTTACCTGATTCAGGGAGCGTCGGAAGCCTGGCGAGCATCAGCTGCCAGAAGGACGGCCGCTGGTCCGAGCCCGAGCATCAGTGCCACGTGTCTTGCCCCGCACCGTCTGCACCTCCGCACGCCGTCATGGCCAACTGTCGGGGCGCCGAGCAGCTGCAGTTTGGACACAAGTGCCGCTTTCACTGCAAGACTGGCTACCACGTCAAGGGTCACGCCAACAAAAAGTACGAGAGTAGCCTGCACCTTTTGTACTATGCCTGCCGTAAATATCAAGAGGATAGAGGGAAGTCTCAGTTCTCTGGCCAGCGTTCCGACAAGGGGATTTGTCTTCGTATATGGGCGCCCAGATGAAGACCTGCCAGAACGTTGGTCAGAGCATTGAGACTTCTCTTCCTCCATCTGTTCGAGTTGTGGTTCGAAGAACCATCGTCTCGCCTTGCTTATCACTTACCTCCTGCCATTATTTTTAATGCTCACTTACCAGGCGTCTGCATCGAGTACACAGCTTCGAGCGCGCCTTCCACAGATTCCTTAAATAACGACCAGAGTGATAGACAGCTGTAAGCGCCATAGGAGCCTGAAGCAAGAGGAAAAGGTCATTTCTCGTTCACGTAAAACTTCAATCGCAACACCAGAATGCTGCAGCTAATCTGTGTTGCGTGCTCTTTTCTGCCTCATCTTCCGAGCAACTATTATTGCGTAAGGCGCGTGGTAGGCGTGCGGCATGGAGGTCGATTTACTGTTAACGAATTAATTTTCGTGACCACCTAATTTTTCTACTTTTCGCGAATTGAACGCAACTCTCGAAAAATTGGTCCCCCGAATGACTAGGGCGAAACGTCGACAGATATCAGCCTAAAAAAATGCCTCTATTTCCGCCTCCTGTCCCCTTTGTAAAATGTCTGGAACACAACTAGGAGCACAAAAACCATCATGGCTTCTTACAGCTTTTGCGTGTCAGATTCTGTATTAAGCATAGCGCGGGTTGCGAAAGAAGAGGGTGTTCACTTCGTGGCTGATAAGGTTCAGTATGCCTTCGAATTACTTGCAAAAATGTCCTTTTTCAGGAACGCCACCCACTTTTGTGTTTGCTTACTGATGGCTCCCTTCCACGGCCGCTGTCGCGGAAGTGAGGCACGACGTAGTTGTGAGCTACGTTCCTGCGTTTACATCGCCCGAAAGCTTGCCCACCTCCTGACAAGAGGGGGACATTAAGGACGAAGCCACTCTTTATTTGTGAAATTTAGTGCCCGCAAAATATTATTAGACTTCGACTTCAGCTTGTGGAAGTATTGGGGGACAGCCTTCCGCCCAGTACTCCCACTCCGCGGATGCAGCGTTTCCGTTCGCTAACCGCGGAGGGGTTCGTGCTCGAGGGAACAAAGGGAAGGGACGACAAAGCGTGAACACTCGTATGCTTTTTATTACACTTGCAAATATTACACGGAGCGGGGCCAGCTAGCTTCAAAACATCAACGAGGCATTCCTCGGAAGTAGAAGGCTAGGTGAGACGGGCTTCCGACTTACCGGCTGGGGCAGTGGCGCCACTTCGGAGGTATCGGCAGCGAACGTTTGCATGCGTCGGCAATGGCGGCCGGGTTTCCCCGTGCGCACCGTATTCTTGGGGCAAAGCCACCCCCGAGCATTTGCTGGGGAAGGAAGGTGCCGAGAGCGCGCGCTTGCTGCTCTCACTTCGCTGCCTGGAACCAGAAGTCCGGCGGCAAGGCACAAAGGATCTCCGTGCGCCTGCCGCGGAAGGTGACGAGAGCGTACGGCTGCAACCGCCCGTGACGCTGGCCGGATCCCGAAGAGACTCTCTCCGGCTCCGCGGAGTCCACGCGTAACCTTCGAGGTGGCGCTCCCGTCGCTGCTTTCGCTTCCCCAGGAGGGAGACTTCCCTCCTCGCCCAGCCAGCGCTGTCCTGACCAACGTTGCTGACGCACGACGATGGAGATGATGGTCGGCCGCGCGAAACGGAGGGGGAAACAGGTTTTCCACAAGCTGAATTCGTGGAGCTTTGAGCTCGGTAAAAATAAGCCGTTTACGGCATTTAATGAGTGAAAGCGATCCGGCTAGCAGTCGAGGCGAATAGTTTCGCGACAGAGTGAAAGCGATCCGGCTAGCAGTCGAGGAGAATAGTTTCGCGACAGTGTGGACATACCAATCCGCAGAAGCTCTATAGTTGATGAGTCGGCACGCTGGTTTGTTGCGCTAGCTAGGGAATAGCGAGGTGGTCTGTGCATTCGATTGCCACGCGTGTGCTAGCTGTGGCGATGGTTTTGATCAACGATGAGATGCTTTCAGTCCAAGCGACACCAAGTACAATGACGTACGACAGTGTACTGCTGTCTGTGGCGGATGACATGGTTGCCCGCCCGTAAGTCGCCGTGGGTGCTGAGGTCGATGGTGGTGGTGGTAAACTTTAATAAATATTGAGCCATATCTTAGGCTATTCTTGGGTTGGCTCTTGGTCTCGTGAAGTGGCCGGCAGTCGGTGGCGCCCGGCGACTTCCATAGCCCAGCCCACCAGCTGCTTTTGGACAGCTGGGTGGGAGCTGGACACCGGGCCTCCCATCGCTCGAGGTCAGTGAGTTGCCCCTCTGATGGCAGCTGGAACTCAAAGCATATGTATAGTATGTGATAGAAATCAGCTTTTGGGGCTCCGCATGGGGTACACTCCGGAGAGAACATCCCTGGGTGCATTAGTGCTAAATGGGCGGGGGAGAGAAAGGCGCGAGATTGTAGCTGGCGCCACGTCACCTGCTCTAATTTAGTGAGTGATTTGTGAGGCGGAGGATAGTGGGGTCGTTGCTCTCTGTAGTGGAGTGAAATTTCGTGGTATGCGATCATTCGGTCACGGGCGCTCCCTGGCTCGGCGGCTTGCCCTGCTCGGTTGACATACGCTCGAGCAGAGTCATGGGCGGCTTCGTTGCCGGGATGGCCCGCGTGCGCGGGGACCCAGATGAGTTGAGTGGGCCTAGTGGGGGGCTGAGAGGAATTGAGAATTTTATGGGCGACGGCATGCGTCCGCCCTTTGGCGAAGTCTCTGATCGCGGTTTTTGAGTCACTAAATACGAGTGTGGCAGTGGTGGAGGTGATCACTGAGGTCGATGCCGAGGTGAACAGCTCGCGCACGTAGGAGGGCTTGACGATCACAGACGCTACATACGGGCTGTTTACTGAAGACTACTACTCATAACTAAAAGCAGGGTTTTAATGCAAGGAACGCATTATACCGTTATATTTTGACCATCCCATGTCCGGTCTCCCGGTGTCTGCTAATTTCTGTCCGTTCGTCCAAGCAGATGTACAGATCACCACCATCAGCCTACTTACGTCCACTGCAGGACAAATACCTCTTCCATTTCCCTCCATTTAACCCCATCCTGCACCAGCTGCGGCCGCCTTATCCTCGCAACTTTGCTAATTTCATACGTCCACCTGACTCTCTGCCGCCTCCTGCTATGTTTGCCTTATCTTGGAATCCGTTATGTTACTTTAAGAGACCATCGGTTATCTTCCCTTCGCATTAACATGCCCTGTCCATGTCCGTTTCTTCTTGATTTCGACAAGAATATCATTAACTCGCGTTTGTTCTGTAACCCTTTATCATTTTCTTTTCCATAGCTCGCTGCGCTGTCCTCAGTTTAAGTTCAACAGCACTGGCAAGATGCTGAGCTTTGCCTTTGCACAGGTGCACCTGAGTGAAAAAACAATCTACCACTCCATTGCACCTGCGCTTATTCTGTGCAGAGATGCACCTGGCCACCTATGCGGACGCTAGACGTCATGAAACGGCCTAGCGTACCTAGCACAGCTAGCGCGATAATACATGGGCTTCAGTGGAAGCCTACCTCACAAATACAAGCCCACTTTGTTAACAGATGGTACCCATGCATTTTCAGGCGTTAATGATGCATTCTTTCAGCCTTGAATAATGCACGGGCACCTACGGGAATTCCGTTAAGAAAAGCTCAACGAAGGAATACCTACTGCATTTCATGCGTGGTAGGGTAATCCAGCCTGCAAACTTTTTTTAAAAGGTCGTTTTCTTCGACAAAGTATTGTATCCAGAGGTATGTGCGCAGCTAAGATGTGTAAGTGGTAAGTGCACAGGTAAGATGTGCAACCAAGCTGGTAATGTCAATTCTAATAAATGTTTCACTATTACGTTAGGAGCTTCACTGTAATTAAAGATTTATGATTCGCCTTTAGTAATAGCCATATCAGCGGCTAGTTTTTATAAAGCTTTGCCAGAATTTTATTAAAATGTACTGAATAAAGTTGGAGTTTGGCACTGAAAGGCTGGAAGAACGCATTCTTCAGTCCTTCGTAAATACTTTCGTCTGTCGGTGGGTCTCGTTGAAGAAACACGTCTATCGGTAGTTCGATCTTGACGGGCAGTTAGCGTTGCTGCACTTCAGTTGGGGCATCTACGTGTGGCCTCTGTCACTTCATGATCGTCCGCGGCCGCAATATTGGGTCACCTACATTGGGTCATCGGTCACCTAGCGCGTCTTGTGCTCTGCCGATACACAGCTATCATAGTGAGCAGAATGCTTTATGAGAGTGAGAGCAAATTGATCGGTCGCTGGGCCATCTTCCGATCGCCATTATTAGTGCATCCAGAGCAGGCGAAAATTTCATTAGTTGTACCCAAGGAAGCAACAGCTTTAGTGCGGTTCTGCCCTTCATTAAGTAGGACTTGAGGCAGTGTCGCAGAACTACACGGATTAGAACCGTGGACACTGTGTTCCAGAAGTTCCCAGGCCACTTGCATGTGACTAGAGCCGTCGCCAAACCGCGCGTCAGAGCTACTCCTGAGCTCTTGGCACTTTTTGAGTATTGAAAACTATTGGCCTTCGCTTGAGGAGAGAATCAGGCATTCGACGGAATGGTTTACGTCTGCAACGTGAAGTGGCCTTTGTGCCTTTGCAAAATGTTTATTACCATCCCATGCGAGAATCTGGTGTTTTTGCTTGCGTTAATAAAAGTCGGTCAGCAGTGCGCGCCTGCCTGGCATGCTGTCAGTGTGAAGACCCCCGTTGCTCCACTCGCAGGAGAGCTTTCCACTTGGTGTGCAGCGAGACGGGCGCGTGGACGGGTCCGGCGTGCACTCCAGTGGCCTGCCCGCCCCTCCCCTCGGTGTACACCGGGCTGTACAGCTGCACAGACTCCTGGTACGCGGGCTCTATCTGCAGCTTCACCTGTCCGGGTGCATTCAGTGTAAGCCCGCATTGATGCCCAGCCCACTCGGCTGCCGTCACGGACCGGACTCGCAGCTGCCTGGTCGGTGCTAATTGGAGAACATAGAACGCGATGATAGGCAGTGACGAACTCGTCGAACAGCTCCTATGAGGCCGTGTAACTTCGGCAAAATAAAAAGAAATTGGTTATGAGGAAATGAAAGGCGCGGCAAGTGTGTCGCTTCTCGGTGGACACCTCAATCGAGCCATGGGGAAGTGAGTGAGGTTGGGGTGAAAGCGGAAAGAGAGAAAGTGGGTGGTGCCGTGAGCACACGGGACAAACGCATCTCACGAACGCGTTGGTCTGCACAGCCAGACAATTTTTTAACAGTATCTCGCGAGCGTCGAACAAACGGTCGCACTGCGCCACATGACAAAGCGGAGTTTCGAAACAGGTTACAAGCGGCATGCATGCAGTTGGCGCGCCCGCTCGTATTCTCGTGTGTTCCGGCTCTTCACCTTGTCATAGGGGGCTGTGCGACCTTATTTCGAAGTTCGCATGATACGGTGCGTGCAAAAATTGGCCGGGTGTACGCAATGATCAGCACAGTTTTAGCCGTCATCATGAATCAGGCGTCATCCAGTTTGGTTGTGCCACCGCATGCGTTGATTTTTGGAAAATATATCGCGCGTTCCTCCTCGTCACACCGCAAATAGCACAGGTTCCAGGTTAATGAATCCGTGCTTTATAGTGCACGGTATCAGCTCTGGCAACACATGCATGATAACTGTATGCACTTTGTCACTGCACTGCACTTTTCATATTTATGCTTTTGGATCCCTATTTTTCTCCTTGGAAGTTCGTAGTAATTGCTCATTTGGAAGAGCGCTAACGTTATCTTAATTCATAAGAAAGGGCACGTCAAGGACTTGAGAAATTACCGACAGATCAGCTTACTGTCCGTTGCACACAAGGAATTTACTTAGGTAATTGCAAATAGAATCATAACAACCTTACACTTCAATCAGCCAGATTACCATGCAGGCTTTCGTAAAGGATACTCGACAACAGACCATATTCACACTATCAATATCAATCAGGTGATAAATAAATGCGCAGGATATAGCCAAACCCTGTATACAGTCTTCATTGATTACGAAAAAGCATTTTACTCAGTGGAAACCTCAGCATTCATGCAGGAATTGCGTAATCGGGGTGTAGAAGAGCCTTATGTGAAAATACTGCATGGGAGATATCTATAATGACTGCACAGCTACCGTAGTCCTCCATAAAGTCAGCAATAAAATTGCATTAAGGAAGGGCGTCAGGCAGGGAGACACGATCTCGCCAATGCTTTTTCCCGCCTGCTTAAGGTGTATCCAGACGACGGACCACGGACCTGTTTTGGCCCGCGGACTAGCGGTCACGTGGGGTTTCGCTTCCGGTCTGCGAGGTCCGCGCATGGTCCGCGGGCCGGATCACGCGAGAAATGCGAGAGCATTTTTTCTGGCGGCGGACCACGGACTTTTTAGCCTACTCGCACACATCGAGTCTGGCAACTACACCACATTGGACTTTCGCGGCTCGGTGCTCCCGGCAGTCGACGCGACACCAGCGAAAATAGTTTTGTTTCCACTGTTAACATGTCAACGTGGTCGGACGACGCTACGTTTTGCTTAGTACAGCTTGATGGCTCGTTCATAATTGGGCATTCGGCTGCGAGAGCGAGCGAAATTAGTAGCAACGTCGGCGCTCGCGACATACACAGATATGGTTAGAAAAGAACTATTGACGCTGTCTACGAGCCATAAGCGTATGCACTATCATGTAGGCTAAACGCAGGTATTTTTCGGGGCGTTACAGCACTTCTCACATTTCCCACATTTAGTTCAGCGTATGCAAACACAGACGGAATGATACGCTCAGCCTTGTGGCGCCATCTAGTTGTAAGGCCGGGTAACTATTTCTGTCAACAAACGTACGCTCCGCTTAAGCCTAGAAGGGGCACAATCGTCACTCTAAATAAAAAAATAAAGCAAACATTTCACTCATACGTCTTCTTATAGGCGAGGAGAGACCAAGCGAGAAATGGGTGCGCCTTTTATTGCCAGTGAACGCAACAGAAAAGGCAGTAACAACGATGAATCCAGTCCGAAGCGAGCGGTCCTGCTTGGAAGCGCGCCGCCATGTTTGCCGCCGTGGGAATGCAACTTTCTCCTCACCGCGGCAGAAATCTGTCTCGTACCGATCGAGCTTTCCGCTGGGTATTTAGCGGGTCTCTGCCGCGGATTCCGCTTGTTCTCGCCGCCGAATGTCGAAGCGTGAGACGAGCGTTGCTGCAGGCTGATCACAGAGGCTTGGCCCGCCTTGTCGTCTGCTCTTTTGGTCCGCCGTGTGGACGCTGTCGCCGGCCAGACCCGGCCGGGCCACGCGCGGTCGATCCCACGTGACCGGTCCGCGGGCCAGTCCGTGGTCCGTCGTCTGGATACACCTTTACAGGAGGTATCCCGAGGCCTGAATTGGGGACAGTTGGGAATAAGAATAAATGGAGAATACCCAGGTAAATTGCTATTTGCTGATGATATTGCCTTGCCGAGTCACTCAGGAGGTGAACTGCAAATCATGATCAACAAGTTAGACAGGAAGAGCAGAACGGTGAGTGTAAAAATTAACATGCAGAAACCCAAAGTAATGTTCAACAGTCTAGCAAGGGAACAGCAGTTCACAATCGGTAGCGAGAGCCTAGAAATTGTGACGGAATACGTCTACTTAGGGCAAGTAGTGACAGCTGATACGGATCAAGAGAGGGAAATAACTAGAAGGATAAGAGTGGGGTGAAGCGCATAGGGCAGGTTCTCTCAGATCATGAATGGCAGTTTACCAATATCCATCAAGAGAAAAGTGTACAAGAGCTGTATCTTACCGGTACTCACCTACGGGGCAGAAACGTGGAGGCTAACGAAAAGAGTTCAGCTTAAGTTAAGGACAACGCAGCGAGCCATGGAAAGAAAAATGGCAGGTGTAACGTTAAGAGACCGGAAGCGGGCAGAGTGGGTGAGGGAACAAACGCGGGTTAATAACATCCTAGTCGAAATCAAGAGAAAGAAATGGGCTTGGGCAGGGCATGTGATGCGAAGGCAAGATAACCGCTGGTACCCAATTGTAACGGAGTTGATTGCAAGGGAAGGCAAGTGTAGCAGGGGGCGGCAGAAGGTTAGGTGGCCGGATGATATTAAGAAATTTGCGGGGATACGTTGGCCGCAGCTGGCAAAGAGCAGGGTTAATTGGAGAGACATGGGAGATGCCTTTGCCCTGCAGTGAGTGTAGTCAGGCTAATGATCATGATGATGATTATTTGGAGCTGCACGAAACATTGTCCGGAAAACAGGTTTAATACCTCCGTAAGCTGCGATTCGCCTCGCTCCTCATATGGCCGGCTGTTATAGTGGACAACACTGCAAGGACCTCATTCTGGGGCCTGAGCTCGAGACACAAAGGCTTCAAGCCTGGGCCCGCTACATTATCACTCTACTGAGCCCGTGTCTTGCCCGCCAAGCTCTGTGTGAAGACCGGGCCCGTTCCGGCAGCAGCTGAGAAGATAATTTGCTCACGGTGTGCAAGTACACTCCTACTGTACACAAATAAATCAGTGGCCGGCAAAGACGTTCAGATCGCAAGAACGCTTGAAAAATTGGTTTGACGAACACAAAATGAAGAGAAGTCGGCCTCGCCCACAGTGATCGTCTGTAAGTAGCTGAGAAGTTCTAAGAGCCGAATGAAAAGCGTTACGTACACACGTAGTAAACTTAATCACTCATTTCTTACGGTCCCCAATGACTCAATATTAAAACGCAACCGAAGCAACGGCACTTTTAACGCGACAGCGTTAAAGGCACCGTTAGGCAGAAAATTCGACGTCGGCGTTGCCGCTGTGAGCGACAAATAGGGCAAATAGGGTGGCGTGGGATGGCCCAGGCAGCCACCTCCGAAGAAGCAACCTAGGTCACGTGACCTTGTGGGCTCATCACAACCTACCCACCGGATTGTAAGAAAACTGATCATACTGGCAAGTGGCAGTTAAATTAATATTTTATCGCAAGACACTGCCCGCGAAGAGCAACCTGGGTCGCACAAGCCCCACCGGTGGCAGCGCCTGCCATCGCAGGGCAGTGGCGCATCGCTTAACCGCTGCACCACTGCTCCAGGAGGGGTACGAGGACTCCCGGGGATCTATGAATGTAAAGTAGATAATGTCCAATTCCGCATACGTGGGCATTAACTCATGAACGCTATCGCGTCATATCCTTAAGGCGGAGCTTAAGTGTCTCCTCGAACTTTTTTTTTATGCGCATGATTTCGCGGTTTGAATTCATGGCCGCACTTTCCGCATTCAGTGACGAAAAGCAAAGGCACCTGTTTTTTTAGTATGTGTTCAAAGACCCCGAGTGGGTTAACCTCACATGCTTTTGCCCAGTGGCGTTTCTTATAGTGTTTTTGGGAGGTGAAGGCATGCAGTCAAAGACCATCTCAGAACAGAAGCCTACCGGTCAAGCATGTCGAATGAAGGACCTCCTCCATTGGCTCTTATGAGGCCTCATATGTTAAGCCACGAGCGATAACACAAAACCGAGCAGATGCGGAGCGCTTTTTGGTAGATCCTACTCGCTGATAGCTGAAACAGCCCCGGTCCGCTGTGCTCTGTAGCTTAGTAGGCGAACACACTCGCGTAAATGAGCCGTGTGTCAGGCGTTACAGCGCTTAAGAACACCGCAGTAATGAGCCCGCTGCCGTATTTGGCGCTCTAGAGTTTGCTAGTGTGGTCTTCCGCTGCTGCTCTTAAATCATTGAAAAGTGCCATTTAACTTCTCTTGTGTCGTTGAACGTGGCGGGGCGTAGGCATTCGAAGTTCCTTGAACATTGCACTGTGAGTGACGCTGATTAAACTTAGTCTAGTTGAGCCTTCTCTCATTCCGCATCAAATATATTACATTTTCGATAATTTTAGCGCCGGCATTTTTTTATTTCCGAGTACTTCCGCGCAGCAGACCAAAAAAACAATAGCATAATTTCTCCTCGCGTGAGAAAAATCGAACTATAGTGGACACCAAGAAATAAGTAAATGTACGTTGAGTAACTTTTTCGATCATTCCACGCCGTGGTCCTATTTCATTCGTGTCGCTGCTAGTACGCCTATGTGGTTCACCCTGCAGTAATTAATCAAAAGCCGGACACAGTCCCTGTATGTGCGGGCCCGACCCCGGCCCAGGACCGGCGAGACTGCTCATTTTGTGGTCGGACCGCGTCGGGCCCGGGCTTTCTGGGCCGGCCGGAGCCCGTGCACTAATACGGGACTCTGCGGCGCATGCGTGAACACTGACTATACGGAAGCGCCAGACCCTTCCACTGTTTACATCTTGAACGCATGTGCATTTTCTACTGTACAGCGCATACCCGGTAAACTGTCGCTGCCTAATCCGTTAACTGGAATGCTGCTGCCACAGTCCAGTGGCAGTATGGCTGCACTATATAGAAGAGCAAACCTGAAGAGATGTATGTACTGTTCCTGGATTAATCAAGTGTAACCTGTGTCGTTCCTACTTCACTTGAGTTTTGGCCTTCCGACTGGCATTGAAATGCCATTCAGTTGGGTTGTGTATAACGTTATTTTATTTGTAGGTAAATAACAAAAGCACAAGCTGCTATTGATTAAGTATTTTGGAGGTATCACTGCTCCTTCCCAACAATATACTTCACTCACGTTGTATTGCGCTGCACTGGAATCGAAACTTTCATATTGCGTTTTTTTTTCTACCTCATCTGTCAAAGCAAGGTGTTTAGTAATTTTTTTTCTTTTATGACTTTGAACACAGTTCATTAGCTAAACACCTTTCCTTGATACACGATACAGAACAAAAAAAACATGCAATATGAAAGGTACGACTTCACTGCAGCGCGATATAACATGGGTGAAGTATATTGTCACTGAGAAACGGTTGACGTAAGCAGGGCTGGTTTACTTGCTTTAATTAGACGTGCAAGACGTTGCAACTCGCAAGGCAGCAGGCAGCACGAGAGATGATGAAGACGAAGCATCTAGCCCCGAGATGGCTCAAGGCTTGCCAACTGCCAGGAAATGCAGTTTAGCCGCTGTATGGCGCCACTAGAGTAGCTAGTAGCGTAGCAATATGTTCGGCAGGGAGCAGTGATACTTGCAGCTTGCTTCTTCAACAGCAGTTGAAGATTTTGCTATTTACCGAACTGTGTTCAAAGTCATAGGAGAACAAAGAAAAACGCCCACGCGTGGCATACTGACTCCATGCATTCAGTCCGGTTGTGTTCTTTCTTGACGTATGGCTTATTTTAGACATGGCAGTCACCTACAGTCTCCGAGTTTCATGTTTGATCTTTGCGTTCTTCTTTTTGTCCAGACAACGGAACTGAGGTGCGAGCTAGACGGTGTCTGGAACAGAGATCCGCCGCTGTGCAGTTTCAACAATCTCCGCTGCTCCGAGCCCAGGAATCGCTCGGGCGTCATCCAGTTTCGCTGCACCACCACAAGCGTTGGTCTGTGCAAAACTATCTTCTCCTGTCGCACGGCAAAGCGCACGAACAGGTTTACGAAGCTGTTGGTTCTAAAAACTGGCTCGGTGTCGGACAAATCACAAGTGTCGGGCAATCAGGGTCGCCATAGCGACGTAAGCTAGAAGGCGCAAGGCACTCAAGAACTATAGCCCTGTATATACGCATAGGGACGAACAGCTTCGCAAATCCGGCCCCGAATATGTGCGCCCATAACCTTAATTTGACGTGACCGCCGAATCATCGGCGAGAAAGATCGACTTCTGGAGCCTGCGCTTCAACGAATTATCTCGCTCCTGATTTTTCTTCTCCCTTTTTTTTTTAGCTGGTGTTCCAAATATTTATTCACGTGCGCGGGAAAAGTCTGGTTGCAGAATACTTAGAGTAAGGAAGAAAAGGCTGCGATTTTTCTTGAAAGTTCCCACAGAAACTATAGCTCCGATTTGAAGACGTAAAATGTTTCTGCTTGGGCATACTATGCGCCGTTTTTCTCCAAGTCAACTCTATTAGTGAATTTGCTACCTCGTGCTGGGCAGATGACAGGCTAAATTTTTCAAAAAGAAAAAACAAAAATTCTGCAACCGTTTTGCGTTGCATGTGTTCGACTTGAAACAAATGACAACGCTGTTCAGCATTCATTCCATTTCACGCACGACGCCTAATGCAAAAGTAAAATAAAAGCCTACGATCATTTTCTGCCGCGTGCAGCACAAGCGACGGCGCTTAAATTTTCATCACGCTTGAGATCGCTTAGACGTCAGACGCATTGCCGCGCCGACCTGTGGTCACCTGCAGCAATACCTGGGCGAGAGTCCTTCTTAGGCTGTGATATTTGCGACAGCTGATGCTCACGTTCGAACAAATCGCGGCTTGCCTTCCTTTTTGTTACAGCGACGTTTAACTGCAGTAATAATAGTTTTGTGAGCCAGCTTCAGCAGCTTGACCTGCCGTGTATGGGGGTGTTATGTGAAGACCTTTCGTAGAAGGCGTTCAACATGACAATAGTTTTTTTTTTTACTTTATACTGGAAACTGCGCTACAAACTTATGAACATGTGCTTTTAAATTTACACGCACTGAGGCACAGGAGGGCGACGAACCCATTAATGTCATAACACTTACGGTCAATGGTGCCCAGATATGGAATGAGATTCCCGATGACATCAAACTCAAACATAATTTTTCGGCCTTATTGAAAAACATTTTTCTTGTCTGCCCAGAACTGTGGGACTGAATGCGTTTGTGCTTAGTTTTGTAAATTCATAAACCTATTTTTTGTTGTTTTGCAGAATATGTACGTGCTTAACATATGTGCAATGCCGCTATTGTAGCATCTCACGTCTTTTTGTGAATGTATTTTGAATGTCTGCCATTCTTTAGTGAATATTATGTATTTGGACCTTTCTATAGCCGAGCTGTCTATTGGTCCAATTAAGTTTTGATGCATTGGTTTTATAAAATAAAATGATGATGATGATGATGATGATGATGATGATGATGATGATGAATGTCTGTGCGATATGTGTTGTGCTAGGTTTTGTGGCACATAGACAGCTAAGGCCATCATGCGCCAAGCTCATGTGCGATATGTGACCCACTCATATGACACGAAGTGGGTAAGGACGCTGCTGCTTTTTGTGGTGTTCACTTCACGCTGACACTCGTTTCCAGGTTCTACGTGCAACGTGACCTGTGACCAATCAGACTACGAGCCGGTGTTTCCCCAAGGCAGCCGGCAGCTGTCACTGGCTCAGGCGGTCGTGTGTTCTGGGACAGGCCAGTGGCATCCGAATACAGACTCTCTAGAATGCCGACGCAAGTGCAGCAAGGTCTGTGTCCGCCATTAACTTTTTTTTTTGTGACGCGCGCTTGTCTCCGCTTCTATATTCCATGCATGCTTGCTTAACCATCGCTCCTAAAGTGCGCTTTTCCTTAAAACACGCGAAATGCGCCTGTGTTCTCTGCTTTCACAAATGGCACATCCGCCATTATGTGGGTACATGTTGAGGCTGTCTAAAAAAAAAAAACAGGAAAAAGGGCCTATTACCGTTAGCAAAGTGATGCTCGCGAAAACGATTGAATTGACGTGCACATCTGACACCGGGAACCCAAATCAAAGAAGAGACACGCGTGAGCGTTTGATATTAATTGCCGCCATGCAGCTTGGCTCAGGTCAAAGAGGCCTAACAGGAGCCGCGTCCTATAGATATCTTTGCGATGCCCGATGTCCGCGCTCTGGCTGATGCGTCGCACGTCTTCTCGTCCCTCCGCTGTGGCGGCCAGGACTACATAGGAGACGGCTGGTGCGATGCCGCCAACAACCAGGAGCACTGCGACTGGGACGGCGGCGACTGCTGCCCCTCCACCGTGGCCGGACACGTTGTGAAGAGCTTCCCTCCGAACTGCCCCGCTGACGAGTGCGGCTGCAGGGACCCGCGCACCCGCCGGTGACGGCGGCTGCGCCCACGTGCGTGTGTGCCGTGTGCTGAGAACCGCTGCCTGTTCGGCGAAAAGACGTTCGTCACATAGTCGCGAACTCTGTTTTTCCGGAAATAAAATGTAAATTGTGGGGGGACAGCCTTTCCGCCTTCATCAACTCTGTACTCCTGTCCGAAGGTCTCTTATAGCAGCAGCGCCAGTCACCCATGAGCGAACGCTGGGAATGTTTCTGGCGTGCGGCGCAAAAAAAAAAAAAAACTTTTGAGTGCAAAGTGCTTTCTTTCTCGAGTGACTGATGTGCGGTCTCACAGAGTCTGTGTGATTCTCGGAACATGTGAAGCCACTAGCCGTGCCCTGGCGCAGGCTAAAGCGGGTTCTATGTGTAGTTACCTTATTGCACAGATGGTGGTTGGTCCGCCCATCTTAGACGGGCTCAGATCGCTTAACCTGTCTATGGCGCCCTGGGCGTTTCCCGTCCCCTGCTTGAGAGTATAAAATGCCTCGCATTTTTCACTGCTTTCAAAAACGTTAGCTACCTTTTTCAACACCACTGAATGCTGACGGTTGGCGACATTCCGAGCCATTAGTACATGCAATTTTTTTCCGTATCGAGCGCGGCTTCTGCAACTCCTAGAGAAAATAACCTAACGAAATCCAAACACTCGCACAAACGCAAACGGTACTCATCACCCGCCACGCCTACTGGACGATCCTGATGATATCGGCAGCTTGGAAGCGAGCAACGTTGGACCCAATCGTTACATAATGGTAGTATTCATTAATGGAAGCTGTCCATGAGCGCGTTGCAGAGGCCACGCATGCCCTTCTACATGGTGTCATGGCCACTTGGCATACATTGTAGGCAGTGACACTATTAGAATGGGCTTACTTTGATGAATATCGTGGAGGTCACCCAAGAACACAGCGATCCCCTCCTTCCCGCTCTCTGATGTTATCGCACTACTTCACGAGGTGAAACCGGCTCACCGGTTTGTGTGATGCTTGACCTTGAGGGTGACCTTGAGCAAACCTTAAATAAATAAGCCCACCTTTTTCATTTATTTAAGCATCTTACTCATCTCTCACTTCATAGTTTTTTATGCCCTGAGGCAATAATCATCGCTTAAAAAAAAAACATCTGCTTCGCTGGCCACTGCACGAGAGCACTAGGCCGTCGCCGCAGCCCAACACGCCTCGTGTTAAACTGCTACACACTCTCGCGCTGTGCACTGTACATTGTCGTCTCCACGAAACAACACTGCTGTCAAACTAATATCCGCGCTTTGTCCTATGTGGTGGTAGTGACAGACATGTGCACTGCATGCTTTGGCTTAGACAATGTTGTGGCAGAAACAAGGCACTGGAGCATAGGTAGCCGGCGTATGTTGGGTAAATTGGCATTGAGGATTGGAAAGTTGAAGACGCGCATAACTGGACCCCTGGGTCACTGGGCACCTCGATTGCGCTTCCAGGTACGTGGTGGTGGTGTCCACCTGCAACAAACTGTGCTTTCGCACAATATCTGGTGCTTCGCAATGCTAAACCGCCAGCCAATTTTTTCGACTTATTTCCATCCACCGGCAAGGAACAGAGCAATGTAGTCGCGAAGTAGTTTATAAACGGTCCCGCAAGGTATTTGTTGTCATTACGTTGACACTGTTTTCGCACGGAGGAGAACATTCAGAGCACACAAACGTTTGCATCCTTGTTTCGGGTATTAAGTGTTGTCTTTACCTTTATTGTACATTATAAAAAAAACACAAATACGACTCACGAGTGCATAAAGCAAGCCTTCGTGATAAGCCTACTGTTCTCGCACTTCCTGGCTCGCGATCACGAAACTGACTCCCCATTTTGATCGCAGACAAAGAGTCTGGACCGTATCTTAATTTCAACACAAATAATCTGTCACAGAAAACGAAATCTGGCACAGAAAACGAAAGGCGTAAACGGGTTGGCGCGCTTACATATGTTTGCATTTGGTGTTATTAAAATATTCGCGCGCAGTAAAAGTAATAAACTAGAGACTAAAATGTACCTGGTTCCCGCGCGTGTCTTGCTTCATCACAGAGTGCATGACGTAGCGCAAGAGTGCATCAGTAGTTGACCTCTCGCACGAAGCACATCCGTCTTTACCAGACGCCGGAGAGCGCGGTTTCGCTTTCTTGACCTAACCAACACAACGGGCCTAGTTCCGGGAGCGGCAAAAAATAGCGCTGCGCATTTCGCGGATCGTCTGTTGGCATTCCGTTGGCACGGTTTTTCTTTATTTATGCAGTCATTTTTTTATTTTTACGAACTTAAATAAAACGAAAAATAATCACATTTGTGAGAATGTGATTATTGCGTGTTCTGGCCTATATGGCGCAAACAATAAAAAAAAGGTCAGAAGGATTTCTTGTATGTTGCGTTTGTTTTAGTCATTGTGTTCGATTTTAGGGCAGCTGGAAAGTCACCAGATATACGAAACTAACACATTTTCATGTGTTCCTTTTTATTATTTCCATTTCTCTTCACGCCCGTAATGACGCTGTAGTCACTGACTCCGCGGCGGATGGGCACTTTCCGCCGTACAGATCATACCTAAGGTCAAAGTACCGCATCAGCACGTGGTGGTACACTCGGCGGCTCCGCGGCGGGTTTATACCTCTCTCTCTCTCACCGATTAGTGATGCCCGAATCACACCTTATATCAACAGACAAAACTTGCGCCAAATCAGGCAACACAGAGCAATAAAGACTGGAAAAGCGCAACTTGTAGCTGTTTATTCACAGCGTGAGCGAGTGAATATTGGAAGGTACATCAAGACGGTAAGGAGAACCCACCGAGCGCACAAGGGAATGTGTTTCAGGAAGAAACAGCAGCACAGGCATCTCTCACCTCTTTCTTTATAAAAATACACTTTCATTCTTATACATGGTGGTTGAAGGGGTGCTTACACAATCACTGCCCTTTTCACTGATAATGAAAGCCTCGACCAGTTCACGGGCTATCTTATCCTTACTCCATTTTAGATACCGGTGTCCTTCAGCCTCGCCACGGAAATGCTCTTCTCTTCTTTACCGCAAGCTTTACAGCGATGAGGTAAATGCAGCTTCGTGCCATTCCTTGAATCTCCGTTATGTTTGGCTAAACGATCATGAATACAGAGACCAGTTTGGCCTATGTATACTTTCCCGCAGCGTAGAGGTATCTGATACACGACACCCATGGCGCACTTCACAAACGGAGCGTCGTGCTTCTTGCTGCATTCTGTCTTTTTTGCCTTGTGGGGCTCTGTTCTTCTGCACAGGGAAGCCAGTTTTTGGGGGTGGAAAAATCCACCGGCACTTAGTATTTTGCTGCCAGATGTTTCAAGCTGTGTGCCACCTTTTTGGTATAAGAGATCACAACAGGTCTGCTTTTTTGTTTGTAAACTTCATCTCGAGGGTTCCTCCCCGCGATCGTTTCTTTCTTTACGTTTTTCAATAAGGCTTCTGCCACAGAACTTATGACTGAAGTAGGGTAGCCAGGTTATTCGAACTTCTGAACTTGTTCCTGAAAACTTTCTTCAGCTTGTTGGCAACAAGATTTTCTCAGAGACGCTTCCAGCCACATTGGAACTCTAGCGCGCTTCACAGTCTTAGAATGTGCAGAATCATAAGAAAGCAATTCCTTTTGCGCGCGAGGACAGTACATCCAGCAAAAGCTTTCGTCACACAGGGTTATGTTAATATCTAAAAACTACAACCTGTTGCCTTCGGTAAGTTCATGGGTGAAGTCCAAATTGTTCGTGAGTAGTTTAAAACTAGACAAAACTTCTTGCACCATATGTGGGTAAAACGAAGGATCCTGTTTCTTTAAAATAATTAAAAAATTCTCAACATATCTAAAAGTATTCAGCACTTTGGCTTCGTCAAAAGTTTCCTTCAAGGCTCTGTTCAGTTCTGCAAGAAAGATATTGCGTAACAAAGGAGTCACGCAAGCTCCAGTAAAAATTCCTCTTTTTTTTCTTAACAAAAAGCTGCTCTTGGAAGGATGCTACAGTGGAAGAAAGGTAATGCTCTAACAGTAGCATAAAGTTGGTGCCATGTGTTCTTGCTGTGTGCTGTCCGATTTGGCGCCAGTTTTGTCTGTTGATATGCACCAACTAGCCCCCCAACATGTTCTACACACCTTATATACACATCGATACATTACACATACACACCCATCAAACCATTCAAGTACAATGAATCATCTCAGAAATTGAATTAATCTGCCTAACTTACCTAATTACTATTTAGCCTACTCATAATTACCTATACATACATGAGTGCATGTCCTTATGACACCACATCAAGTCAAAGACCACAACGCATTCATCAGGTCCACCTCTATCCCGATTAAACCGCCGAGCGTTTGCGGCCTGGTAGGGGTAGCCTGCTCGTCTCGCATTCCAAGCTAGGTCGTGGTTCAAATCAACGTTTACTTTGCATACATAAGGGACTTTTAGAATAGATTGACGCTATCTGTCATGGGAATAGTATGGCGCTAGTGGGCAGGCGCACTACAAAAACCTGAGCGAGGGGCGTTATACCCCTGTCACACGGGCACTTTCGATCCTCATTGAGTCAATGTTCATCGAACTCAATGCAGATCGACGGTTGCTACACGGCCACTTTCAAGCGCAATCGAGCTCGATCCTGCTTGACTCGATGCCGATTCCTCAAGAGTGCTTGAGGTTCCAAGCACAATCGAGAACACTCTCGCTCTCATGAGGCTATAAAAATAAACACAAGTTAACAAAACCAAACCACAATTGTTGTTGTTGTTGTAACTGATTAAAATGTAATACAGAACATTTTTCAGGTACTATGCCTGCTTATATGCAAACATCTGAAAATAATCTCTACACCACGCTTCGCCGTCAGTGTAAACAAAGATGGAGTCCTCCTGCTCGTCGGCGCGTAAACTGTGGAGCGAGCGCGAGACAGCCGCTCTCATCGACTGCTGGCAGGACCGCCTAAATAATTTGCGGCGCCAGAAGAGAAACGCTGCAGTCTATGCAGAAATCGCGGAGGTGTTGCGGGCCCTTGGGTTGCATCGCACAGCAGCAGAGGTGCGCCACAAAAACCTGGCGCATATACGCAATTATAGAGGCTAGAAGTTTTGACTAGTGTCGTGAACGCGCCAGCGGAGAGGAAATAATTTGCAATGACGGCTCACAGATGGCGCTGCAACTAGCAGGTGTGTTGTGCGCGCGCTCGGCAGCAATGCCAGGAAACGCATTTCGCTGCGCGCATCTCGCTGTAACGGCTGCGATATTCGTCTGGCCGAAGCACAAATTATAATACGAGTGTCCATATGTTCTGCGGTGCATGCGGCGTCGGTCAGCAGTGATATTTTCAGCAAACCACTATCGAAGCTACTGCTTCAGGTGGGCACACACTGTTGAAACCGCAAGCGGTTATATATTTGCTTGTTTATGCTTTGGTTGACCCATTCTCGCGGGAAAAGAAACAAGGAAAAACTTCGAAACGAGACAGTGACGAAGGGGAATGAACGCGCACAATACGACATGCGCAGAAACAAGAAAGGCTCGTCATCCAAGAGATTGAGCGCGTCTTGTATAACGACCGAGCGAAATTACGGCCTCACGTGTGGAAGGCACCATTCGTGGATGGCCATTACAGTCCCGAATACATTAATGTAATCACATAAATAAGGGAACAGAACACATTAACGCAATTTTTATTTACAGGAACATTTCACTGATGCAGTTTCACTGGTATCGCCTCAGTTTGAGCAGTTTTTGCTTCTCGCGATTCGACGCCTTATCTTTGCTCATTGCCTTAGTAAAAAAATGTAACCTCGTCATTACATAAAACTTAATCACATCCCCTGTAAGAGCGCGGGAGTGCTCGTTGCAGCCGACTTCTTGGAGTTCATGCCCTTGTAGAAAATGTAAAAACGGCATCATGCTCCCATGCAGCATGCAGCTCATTTCTGCTGAAAAAGGCAGTGAATGCATTTTCTAGTTTAGTTATTAGCACTTCAATGCGCTTTGAAGCGTACGCCAAACCTCCATGGTCAGCCTGCCTCGTCAGTGAGGCATTCTCATTTTTATCAGCCATTAGGGGCAAAATAGTCAAGGCAGATAAACATGCGCGGCATGGGAATCTTTTCAGTGATTTCCGGACAACGTAGCCAGCAACATAAAAAATGAGTCGGCTGTCGCTTTTCTTTTCTACGCAGCCTTTATGGTCAAACATGCTGTCCTGCTCTTGCAGCACTGCTGAAGCATGTGCGAGGTTTCCCTCGTCCAAGAGGTCATCAATTATAATTAGGCTTGCTATCTGTGCCGCCTTTTCTTCCCTTGCATCACAGGGCTGCAGAAGAGAACTCACAATCTCAGCTGGTGAATTTCCGTTCCTTGGCGGCTTTGCCAAATTGCAGAAGGCAAGGTTATTTACAATAAGCAAAAACTGATCTGGAGAGGGGTAGTCATTGCAGACGAATGATTGTCTTACAATTCCAAATAAATTCTCCAATTTGTCTTGGCTCAAATTGGCTGTCAGGAGATATTTGTATTTTAGTGATGACGTCACATAATTCACAAGTGACAGTGTGCTTTTCAGCGTCACACGAAGTCCGAGGGCAGTCCCTGCACTGAGAAATCCACCGCCGTGCTGAGCGGCATACCGTTGCCATTCATTCAAGAAGGTTAGAAATTCTAGAAATCTCGCACTTGCTGACTCTGGGCGAAGCCCTTTGGAGGGAACCCTTGATGTCATGACAAATATCAAGCGTTCCATGAGCTTCACAAATTGTTCTGTTGGCTCAATTGTACGGAAAATTTTGTCTAGCTTATCATTGTAAAAAAAAACTCATTTCAAAACCTCATCACTGAACAGCTGGAAGGCAAGGTAGACGCGCATTTTGTCAAGTGCATTCGGCTGCAAATGGAATAAAGTTAAATGTGGCATGGCTTTCAATGTAAGAGCGTCTTTGTCAAACTTCCACTCTTCTTTGATAACGTCGAGGTATGCATTACCGCCTGGGATCCGGACTCCCTTAGAAGTAAGTGCATTCCTTATACATTTTACGGTGTGAGGAAAATCAGAAATGAAAGGAATGTTCCTTGTTTTGTCCACGGGATGTTGAACCTTGAACTTGATTTCCTGGGTTGATGCTGGAAAGATGGAAATACACTTCAATTAACACAATAAACAGTATCGTGGGCACAATGCAGACACAAATTAGCGAAGCGGAAGCACACCAGAAAGACGCGCTTTCACTCGACGAGCGACACGAGGAGCTGCGGCGGCGGTATCGGTCTTATCTGCCAGCCTAACTCGCCTGCCACGAACAGCGCCACCTACGCTAGCATCGAAACAGGCTTCGGCGCGGCGGCTGGCGAGGGCACCTGCTCACGACACTAGTCAAAACTTCTAGGCTCTATGGCTGCGTTCCAATACTCTAGACGTCTATTAAGACGTCTAGTGTAACGTGTAGGAAGCAGTCTACATGTCCATGTATTGGAACTTGTCTACTGCTCACGCCGCCTCGCGGCATAATCATGTAACTAAAGCTTATGACCAGTTGTACTACTATTTTTCACAAACTGAGCAATAACGATAATTAAAAACGTGTTTTCAACAAGTTTACACATTTCTTCTGCAATGACTTTGCGCGTAAACCGGACTGGTGGATGTGCCTATTGGTCAGTCTACTTGTAGCAGACGGGGCCGCTCCCCGAAGACGACGCTAAAGAGATATGAGATTATTCTTTTATTATTGATGCTAAACTGTACATGCTCCTCGAACGTGCTCGTCCAGACGGTCCTGTAAACATAAGAAAGAATACGAAAGACTGTAATCAATATGCGCGAAATGCGATACGGCTAATATACACTGCAACAGGAAAACACATACGTGACATTAAACCTGCTGTCTGCCGTACGTGGCACTCGGAGACAGCGAGAGACCTAAATACAGCAGCGGTCTTTAATCCTGCAAAGACTAAAATCAATTCGCAACATGCCGGTGTATTTGTTCCGAGAGTGTAGAGATAAAAAAGAATGCACTCGAAAGAGTTGATGCAACTAATACAGCAACAGAAGAACACATTTGTTAACCGTCACGCCAGCCGTCTTAACGTCCGTCGAGGAAACCAACGACAGCGACGAGTATTCTCTAAAATCAAGGTGCCAATGAAGATCCGGCATCGTCAGATGCCGGATCACGTAAACAGACCTACAGCGTCCGCTGCTGTAGCAAAGCTCTCAACTGCACGATTTTCTCCTGCGTGATTCACTGCTAGGAATCGCACGTCCACGAAGATTAATTAGCCACTAGTTTGCGTGCCAAATAACATAATGAAATGACTCACATTTTTCCTTTCCTATACTCCGTGTACACTCCGACGCCCGCAAGAGTACGACTCGCTCATCCGCGTACATCAGCTCCGCCATCTTTAGACAGCAAGTTAGCCTGCATCGATGTGGACTTCGGCGAAGCAGTCTTACGAGACTGCTTCGCCGAGAAATGGAACGCGTCCCAAGATGGCGGCTGTCCGGCTAGACGTCTAAGTAGCCGTCTTCTTGGGACTATTGGAACGCAGCCTATGGCTGCGTTCCAATACTCCCAAGTAGACGGCTACTTAGACGTCTAGCCGGACAGCCGCCATCTTGGGACGCGTTCCATTTCTCGGCGAAGCAGTCTCATAAGACTGCTTCGCCGAAGTCCACATCGATGCAGGCTAACTTGCTGTCTAAAGATGGCGGAGCTGATGTACGCGGATGAGCGAGTCGTGCTCTTGCGGGTGTCGGACTGTACGCGGAGTATAGGAAAGGAAAAATGTGAGTCATTCCATTATGTTATTTGGTACGCAAACTAGTGGCTAATTAATCTTCGTGGACGTGCGATTCCTAGCAGTGAATCACGCAGGAGAAAATCGTGCAGTTGAGAGCTTTGCTACAGCAGCGGATGATGTAGGTCTGTTTACGTGATCCGGCATCTGACGATGCCGGATCTTAATTAGCACCTTTATTTTAGAGAATACTCGTCGCTGTCGTTGGTTTCCTCGACGGGCGTTAAGACGGCTGGCGTGACGGTTAACAAATGTGTTCTTCTGTTGCTGTATTAGTTGCACCAACTCTTTCGCGTGAATTCTTTTTTATCTTTACACTCTCAGAACAAGTACACCGGCATGTTGCGAATTGATTTTAGTCTTTGCAGGATTAAAGATCGCTGCTGTATTTAGGTCTCTCGCTGTCTCCGAGTGCCACGTACGGCAGACAGCAGGTTTAATATCACGTATGTGTTTTCGTGTTGCAGTGTATATTAGCCGTATCGCATTTTGCGCATATTGATTACAGTCTTTTGTATTCTTTCTTATGTTTACAGGACCGTCTGGACGAGCACGTTCGAGGAGCATGTACAGTTTAGCATCAATAATAAAAGAATAATCGCATATCACTTTAGCGTCGTCTTCGGAGAGCGGCCCCGTCTGCTACAAGTAGACTGACCGATAGGCACATCCACCAGTCCGGTTTACGCGCAAAGTCATTGCAGAAGAAATGTGTAAACTTGTTGAAAACACGTTTTTAATTATCGTTATTGCTCAGTTTGTGAAAAATAGTAGTACAACTGTTCATAAGCTTTAGTTACATTATTATGCCGCGAGGCGGCGTGAGCAGTAGACAAGTTCCAATACATGGACATGTAGACTGCTTCCTAGACGTCACACTAGACGTCTTGTTAGACGTCTAGAGTATTGGAACGCAGCCTATAACGCAATGTACCGATTTGGCTACGGATTTGGCTGCCGCTGCCCCCGACTGCACAGTGTTGCCGGACATCGCCATGTTATGGCTGTCGGCGGAACATTTGGCGCCACCTAACACACATGAGGGAAACTTCTCAATGAGCATTGAAAATGCCCGTGTAGCACCGGACGTTTCGAGCGTGCTCGAAAATCTCGATGCAGATCGAGCTCAATGAGGATCGAAAGTGCCCGTGTGACAGGGGCGTTATTGTCCGGCGCCTGCGCACTGGCTACCCGCTATTCCACTATGCCCTTAACCGATGGGGTCATCCTATTCTATAAATGCCTTCAAGAGGTTCGCGGCCACTCGGAGCACGCTAGCACCAATTTGTCCTTCACCGTGCCGGTTCCGCGCGTTGACGGAGCAGCATGCATATCCGAAAGCAAGAGTGGGATCGCACGGGGGAGCTTCAATTACCCGCGCGAGGTAATGCGTCTGTGACGGCAAGAACCGGCCACGCCATCGGTCAACACAGGCACCGG
This sequence comes from Amblyomma americanum, assembly GCA_030143305.2. Classification (NCBI taxonomy): domain Eukaryota; kingdom Metazoa; phylum Arthropoda; class Arachnida; order Ixodida; family Ixodidae; genus Amblyomma; species Amblyomma americanum. The sequence goes on from JARKHS020032271.1 coordinate 28,021, forward strand.
TTTTCTGCGACACGGGGCCTTCAGCGCGAGCGCACTTCGGGCGAAATGTTTCGCGTACATGAAGCTCAGCCTTTCAGCATACTCCACGGGCACTGAACGAATGCACATCTCGACCGTCCACTCACCTGTGCTTAGCGTTTAATCGTGCGCGCGCTTTAACGGAGCCCACCGCATCGGTGAGGAGCGAGGCGTACTCAGCTCGCCACCGGCACCGTCAATTAGTTTTCGTTCCTATTCGTAGCAGATGCACTTGAACATGTCGCAAACAGGGCAATCGATACCGTCAAAGAAATGCGGGGAGCGACGTTTTACACCCCGTGCCTGCAGCCACCAACTACAAACTCTGGAGAAAAACACTGCTCAATGTTTTTTGCGGGCGTAGGAGTCACATGAATGCCGCGTAAACAGTGGCACCGCGAACTCGTTCCACACACTAAGACGGCCCGTCGCCGATGAAAATCGAACTGAATGTCGATGAAAACCCAAAATCCCCGTTGTTATAGGACCGCACTGGATTATACTGGTCTAAACATTTCTTCACTCACGGGACAAAATAATGCTTCATGAGAACTGAGCGAGGAAAAACACGGTCTTCGTGTTAGTGTTGCATCTAAAATAAACTCCCTTCAAAAAGAAAATTCGATTTAATTTTTTTTTGTCCTGGCATGGCCCTATATGGCTGCAGCGGCTGTCTTTCTCCTTACTACATGTGATATGAATTTTTTTATTTTTATTTATTTTTATTGTTTCAATTACCACCCTCTTTTCTTTACTTCCTTCGCTTACTTCACCTCTCCTTCTCAATCTCCAGGTTGCTGTCTAGGGCCGGTTTTTATTCTTAGTTCATCGCGACAGTGCCTTCGTAGCGCGTAGTGCCAAGCGTACTGCGACTTTTGCCACATTTCTTCAGCTCTTTCTTCCCTCCTCCCTATGTATTTCCTACCTGGTTACCGGTTTTCTTCTTCCTCCGTGAATTCCTTACCCACTTGCACAACATACCTGTGTTCGTCGCACAGGTTCTTTTTCTTTGCGCTTACTTCAAGCTACATCGCGCGCCGGTTGTGTTGTGGTTTTAATTTTCCCAAGTACTTCGCTATTGGTTGCTTAAATCTCGTCTGTTTTTTAGGCATGCCCTTTTGGTACACCTCGCGTGCACGTGATACGCGGCAGTCGCGCTGTTCATACTCGTGGAAGAGCCCTTCTGCTGGGCTGACTGTGAACGTGGGCTGTGTCTACTGAATCAGTGCAACATTTTTTTTTCTTTTTGTGGTATGTCTCCCTCCTGCTGTATCATGCTGTGAGCAAACTAGACCACTGCAGCTACGCCGATTGTTTCTATCGCGCCACAGGAAAAATACTTGTCTGGAAGGCACTCAAACTCGAGCGAAGCCGTTCGCAGGGTCTGTCTACTATGACTCCGGTGCGCGATCCGAATCCTCCTCTCTAGGCGACTTTGGAGATGCTGCCGGCCAACGAACAGAAAATTCGACCAGCGTCTCGATATCCTGGGGAGATTGCTGGCGAGAGGTGCAACTTGGTAAAAGCAGGAACAGTGACGGTTGGCGTTTTTATAAAAATGCTAAGAAGGAAGAATAACTTAGCAACCCGCCATTGTAACTGCCATATTTCTCAGTCACCTGATGTACAGCCAGCCGAGGGGGTGAAGGAGCCCAGGGAGAAAAAAAAACAAAAAAAAAACGTTGGAACCAATGGGAGTCGAAATGGAATCAAACTGACCTAATAAGACAGCCAGTCGTGCTCATGAATGTCGTTCACTTGATTTATAGTTCCAGTTGAGCGATCCAATTGGTTATTTCATTAAAACTGAATTATCAGTCGGTTCTAAATGCATAACTGGGAATTTTCCGGTTTTAAAGCCCAATCTATAGAGGCCCGCTGCGGTGGCTTAACGGTCATGATGCTCCACTGCTGACCCGAAAGAACACGGGTTCGATCCCGGCCACGGCGGTCGCATTTCGATGGATGTGAGATGCTAGAGGTCCGTGTACTGTGCGATGTCAGTGTACGTTCAAGAGCCCCAGGTGGTCGAAACTTTTCGGAGTCCTCCACAACGGTGTCCCTCACAGCCTGGGCAGCTTCGGGACGTTAAACCCCCTAAGACCAAACCAAAACACAATAGATGAGATGCGAAGGTGTTTGGGGGCCTCGCAACTCCGCGTCCACAGCCAGAATCGAGTCAGACCCCGTCGCCTTGGGGCCGAAAGGAACACCCCAGGGAGCAGTTCTCTTCCCTCTCCTTTTTATTCTGGCCATGAAGGGCCTAGCGACATTTCAGGCCAAGATCCCAGGTGTCAGCCACGCACTCCACGCGGATGACGTCACCCTCTGGTGCAACTCGGGCAGTGGTGCGGAAAATGAGAGTCGCCTCCAACAAGCGAACTCTACCATGCATGGATCCATACGACAGGGAAAGAGGTCTCCAAAGCGCTCCCGAAAATTCTGAGGTTCTCATCCTAAACACCCCCCCCCCCCCTCCCTCTATGTGATGCCCACACGTGCCTTTTGGGTACAGTAATGAAAAAAAAATGATCGATTTGCGTTGTTAGGCCAAATGCGAATTAGGTGTGCCAGAACTTCGGCTTTCCCTTCGGTTCCGGCGTCCGGATCCATAGTTCACGAGTGGAAGTTGTTCAGACAGCGTTAATGGGTTAATGCTCATATATGCGGAATTGGTCATTCTCTGCATTCATAGATCCCTGGGAGCCCCCGTGCCCCTCCTGGCGCAGTTGTACAGCGGTTAAGCGATGCGCCACTGCCCAGCGATGGCGGGTGCTGCCGGCGTTTGGCCGTGTGCGGCCCAGATTGCTCTTCCCGAGCGACCAATCTTTAACTGCTACCTGCCACGGTGGGCAGTTTGCTCACAATCCGGTGGGCAGGTTGTGATGATGCCGCAAGGTCACGTGACCTAGGTGGCCCACCTACCTCCTAGGTTGCTTCTCTGGAGGCCAGGTGCCAGAGCCATGCTCGCGATTTTTCCGTTCCCAACGCCGACAACGCCGACAACGCCGACACCGGATTTTCTGGACAAAGGGGCCTTTAATCGCGTTTAAAAAAAGTTTATTGTCAGAAAGTTGTGTTCGCTTACACTTCTGTTCTGCTGAACATGGAAGCCTCGTATTTTCCTGCAAGATATTTGAAAGGAATTCAGCGCGCAATGTGCACTGTACATTTTGATGCCTCTTAAAAAAATATATATTCACGAGTTCAGCATCTGACGTTACCGCAAAATTTACAAGCGACTGGTGGGCCAATCCGACGGGCATTCGTAGCATTGAACTTTCATTCCTCTTCGCATGACACGGCACATCGCACACATTTCTTCACAAACACCTTTATTGCACGCTTAATCTTCTTTGTACTTCTTTACTCTACAGCTCACTTCCCCCCTCCCCTTCCACGGTAGCCACCAACCGGGTTTTTCCCGCGGCACCCGCCCTCAGGTTGCGCACTCCTCCCCCCACGTCAGAGGCTACTCCGTACATGGCAGCCACCCTCTGGGTTCTTCCCGTAGCAGCCACCTTCCAACCTCTCCTTCCTGTCCCCTACTAATCAAGAGGAGGATTTATATCTCTCCGCCTTGCCACTTGCCAACCGTGGCAGGTGGTCCTCGGAGGCTTCAAAGATGACCGGGCGCCGGACAGTTTTTCCCGACATGGGTGTTCTGATGCAATCGAATTAAATGACTGCAGGCAAAATGTGACCAGAAATTATAGTTCTTGAGCTGAATCTCGCTTTCCAGCGAAGAGTCGCTTTGTAGACACTGTTTTGTCAGGTTACCTAGCGGACACAAGCACGATACGGTGATGGAGATGGTGGTGTCGGGGTTGGGGATGTACTGTTCTCAGCAGTTGCTCAGCCTTTCGGCCCGTCACTAGCTTGCTAGCCTGCGAGACTTGTTCGACGAAGTCCGAGAGCAGGACAGGAGTTTGCATCCATGAACCTGAAGGAAAGTGCCAGCGGCCTTTCGCATCAGCCCACTAGAAAGGGCTTCGCATTATATGCCGTACACGATGCTTTATTCCAGTGGGATGGGATCCAGGCGACGTTGCAGTGTATGGACAGAGCAGGGGCGTATCCAAGGGGGGCTCTTGAGGCTCGAGCTCTCCCCCGAAATACAGTCGACAATATGGCGCTCTTTCATGGCTTCTTGGAGCATTGTTCATCATGTTCGCCGGTAGGCTAGCGTGAAGCGAAGTAGGAAAGAAGGGTGATAGCTCCCACTTCCGAATACCTGTAGGGGAAGAGATGGGGTGGCAGGGGGAAGAGGTAACAAAGAGAGACAAATAGACAAGAAGCCTAAGAAAGAAAGTGAGGGAGAAGGCAGACAAGAGCCAGCAACCCCGACTTGCGCTACGCACAAGAAAACGCCCTGCTCGCCGTATCTGGATGCGTGTGTGTTTGAACCATAAAAATCATTTCCGAAGGCAAACATATACAACAAAACTACGACTGGCCTGGTAAACCATGTCGACGGCGAATCTAATCAATGTCTTCAAAGTCTCGGTGGCTTAGACGCTTCTGTCAGGAGCGAGACCATCTACACTACAGACGACGGCCGAAGAAGAGAAGGTAAAGCCAGAATTCCGGACGTCAAGCGAAACGGCTGACCCGCAAGCTTTATTAATGCGAAAGCATTACTAGGCTATGGCGGCGAAAAGGTGTCCGCAAAATGTGGAAGCAAAATGTAAAAGATGTTGAGATCTGGGAGCTTGACACCTGAGAACTAGCGCCCTTTCCTTTCGTCTAAAATGTTTCCTTTCCTCAAAACACGTGTTTCGCTGGGTTGAGGTGTCCACCGAGATGTCGAGATCAGAGAGCTACTGCGCCCTTTCCTTTCGTCAAAAACCTCTCCTCTCTTCAAAACACATGCTTTCGCATTCCTCCACGTAAGCAGACTTAAGTGCCGTCAGAATTTTTCCGTGCTGTAGCCCAGCCCGACACGGTTGCTCTCTTTCGGTATGGTTCTGTTTCTACTCCGCATTTCTCATTTTGCATTGACATCAAACTCGACTGAACCAAAGCAGCGCATCGCTATTCATCTTATGTATGGAAGGAATTAGCGAGCAGTTGCCGAGTGTGCTTAAAAAGTAGGGTATTCGCTTTACCCACAAGCCAATTTCAATGCTCGGACACTCACTCACAGATCTCAAAAAATTGGCCCCGGGAAGAAAAGGCGAAGGAGGGGTTTAACAGGAGCAGTGCACTGAGTGCCCGTGCACTACCTAGACAAGCTTCCCGGGAATACTTCGGAAACACAAAAAGGCTGTCTGAGAATGCGCAACTGAGCGCAGCGCCGATCAACACTGCTAAAAACAGTCGCATACCAACTACATGTGAAACCACCAAGATGCCAATGGGGGCTTTTCCAAACACATAAAGCCGTAGAACGCAACAGTGGAGGTTAAAATTTTTTGCTGCGTAAAACACCTATCTGTTTTGGAAACCTCGCCGATCTCTCCCGGCCTAGCGATGTATGACGCTTTACACGTAAAAATTTGTCGCCTTGCAGCATGGTGCTGTGGATTAGTTCTCGTTAGCCAAAGTTAGCTATCCTTTTCTTGATCCTGTTTAGTTATACGTAGTGGAATGCGCTGATTGCGCGCAAAAGAGCAGCGACCCGAGTGTCTACTGCTTTTTAACCACTGAAACGCGTGAAAAGTGTCTTTTCAAGGCACGTGAAGAGCAAAGTGGCAGCCGGGAAGTGCTCACAGGTTCTACGGGGGGGGGGGGAGCCTAATAAAGTTGCAGTATGCCTGAATTGTTAAAGAACGCTGCTTCATGAATATTGTCCAGAAAGAATCTTTTAATGCACTTTGTATAAGATGAGTTACATGCAGTTACAACATGAATTTCAGCGTCTTCGCGCCTTTCCCCCTCCTCTCGTCATTTTTTGCACGCTGGAAGGTCGGCGCTCCTCCGTCGGCCCCACCTCCGCGGGCGAAGCCTCCTGACCTGCCGAAGCTACGCGGCTTATACCCCTGTCACACGGGCACTTGTAAGGCCTTAGAAATTAAGGTCCTTTGCCCCAAAGGCGCGTGACGCGCATCTACACGGCAAAGCGTCGAGACTTTTGCGATAAAGTTCCGTAGCAATAAAGGCGGCCGTCATAGGCCTTAAAGTTGCTTAAAGGAGCAACCCAGACGGCAGCGCCAGCTAGCGAGCTCAAAGAATAAAAAATTGACGCAATTTTTAGTTTTGAAACCGTAAAAAATATCTAATTTATCTTATTCAATGGTTAATTTTGTGTTACAGTGCACTTAACCGTAGAGGAGGCTATGACTAAAGACATCCACACTGCTAAGAAAGGACTTGAACGCTTTTCAGCAGCCGCATCGACACACACGTGCTTGCGCATCTCGCTTTGCTGTTTTTTCTTCGTTTGCTCTTTGTTGTGTGCGTGTTTTGAGTTTGCTTGTGTGCACAAAGACACAAGCAACAAAGCACGCTTCTCGAACACGACGAGGAGCCGAACGGAAAAGTGCGCCTACCATGGTCGGACCGAGAACGATGAAAAAAAAAATAAACGGTGTTTCAAAATATGCGTTTCACCGTCAGAATGCTTGTTTATTATCGTGATAGCTACTTTTTCCAACATAAACGAATGCACTCTTAGCTGAAGTGCTACCGTCTGCTTTAATTTCATAATGTTACTAGCGCCGCTTCACACACAGCGGTGACTTTTGGCATTCACGGAGGCCGCGTTCTAGCTCCTTTGGATTTGCCGTGTAGCAGCGTCGCTGCTCCTTTTCGGTTTTCCTCCTTTAGTGCAATAAGACAACTTTACGGCAAAGGCCGAGAATAAGTCCCGTGTGACAGGGGTATTACTGGCCTCGGCCATGGTAGCTGTCTGACGTCTGAAAGAATCTAACGACTAGCCATTTCTGAACTTGTATACGCAGGTGCGAGCGACGGAGGAGGGTGCGAGCATGAAAAAGTCGCCGGAAAGGGCTCCCCAACTTTCGCACGTGATTGTGGGTTCTCTGCTGCATGTAAAAGTATAATTTGTCTCCGGTGTTCATGACAACACAACGCAGTGATTGAGCGAGTTGATGTGCTCTCCTCGGAAGGTGTTTCAGGGCCCCTTTAAGGGTAAAGTACAGCGCTTCTGCCGCGTCGACTACAGTGCTGAGACGAAGCTTTCTTAGTGAACAGGCAAGCAAATCTGGTTTGTTCGCTCGTTGTGCTGAACGAATCTGCCTTGGATCATGGCGTTCACACGCTCAGAGGGTGGTAAAGTATCGGCAACGAGCGATTTCAGTTAGAAAATGCTCATCATCGCACAGCTCCATGCCATTTCATTCCGTAGAGAGGCCCGCTGGAAAGGGCGCTGGCCAACTAGTCCAGTTTTGCGTAAGTTTGGGATAGCCAGAGTTTCGATCTGCCCACGATGCTTCCTGGCGTCCCACTGCTTTGTAAACAGCGTGCGGTGAGCTATTCATTTATAAGGGACAAGTAACGTCCGTTCGCTCCCCCTTTCGCGCCTGCGCTCCGGGAGTACTAGCGGAAATGGAGAGGAAAAAAAAACTGCGGATTCTTAACGACAACATGAAAAGTGGCAGTCGTCGCTGCGCTCCCCAAAGCGGCGGTGATTTGAGTCACGCAGTTGCAAGCTGTAAAGTGGAGAGGAAGAGCACTTGCAAAGCCGTGTGCCAGCAGGCCAAAGTGATGACATGGCGCACCTATAGTAGGTGCACGAGCAGTTGCTAACATTGGGACTCGGTCCGCGGAGTCCTGTAATTACTTCGCAGGCCAGTCGCAACAGTAAATGATATAAGCTTTTTAACGTCTGAACAAGCCAAATATGAAATTTCTAGAGCTTATGACTTTGTGTGTGTGTGTGTGTGCGTGTGTGTGTGTGTGTGTGTGTGTGTGTGTGTGTGTGTGTGTGTGTGTGTGTGTGTGTGTGTGTGTGTGTGTGTGTGTGTGTGTGTGTGTGTGTGTGTGTGTGTGTGTGTGTGTGTGTGTGTGTGTGCGCGTGCGTGCGTGCGTGTGTGTGTGTGTGTGTGTGCGTGTGTGTGTGTGTGTGCGTGTACGTGCGTGCGTGCGTGCGTGCGTGTGTGTGTGTGTGTGTGTGTGTGTGTGTGTGTGTGTGTGTGTGTGTGTGTGTGTGTGTGTGTGTGTGTGTGTGTGTGTGTGTGTGTGTGTGTGTGTGTGTGTGAGAGTGAGATAAGCTTCTTGTTAAGGTAACAAGAAAAGTTTCAACAACGGACTATTTTTTCGTCGTGGAGGAATTCTGTGCGGCGGTTATGAATGTGGGAAGAGCTTCACTGTAGACAAGTTGTATCCGACTATAGTTGCCCGGACCTCTAATTTTCTCGCAAAGTTACAAAAGGGACGCCTGAAAGCACTCCAGTTCCTGCATACTGTATACCGGCAACAACAGCGCCTTGGTACTCTTTTTTTTTCTTTCACAATTTAGCTGTATTTTTTTCCCGCAGTAATGCCAAAAATTTCTGGCTGCGCGACTGCGACAGAGCGGTTACGCGCTTCTCACAATGCATTAAATGTGTTGGTGATGGGCATTATATCGCGCAAGTTGCACCTTTCCGTTGACCAAGACGCAGGCCATTGGCGACAGAGACTTGGCCAGACGACCTCTGACAGGACAAAAAAAATGTGCTACGAGACAGAGCACTGCAGCAGCACATAGCGGCACTAGAGGCCAAGTTTCCGAATCGTCTTAGGCTGCTGGTGTTCGCCGCAGGGTGTCGCCGTCGTAGGAAAAAAGTTTTCAACGTGATAGAGGTACGTGCTAAGCTGGCAGTCCCACTCACTAGTCGAACCTCAAGCAAACGACAAAAAGACAGAGAAAGAGTACACGCAAAAGCGTGATTGGTAGGGGCCAGAACTCTCCGCAGTCTCTCTGTGTCGTCAACGTGTGCTTTAATGTTTGGCACAAGGGGCATTTTACAGTATGTACAAGTGGGCAACGCAATAAATACATATAGGTCATAGCTCTGTCGTCGTCTCAACACCCGCGATGTATTTGGACTTGTCCCCGGCCGTCGCCGCGGGAGGATGCGTCTTCAGCATGGTCAGGCCACTCAGCGTCTTCGCCGCTGGTGGAGCTGCGCCCGCACTCGGCTCTTCTTCGTCCGAGCTGAAGAGAAATAAGGGAACGAATGCGGGCTTCAGTGCAAGAAGTGCTGCGTGAACTGGAAATAACACTTAATGTGGGAAGCATGACAAACACACAAAAGCACACGGCTACTTTGAGTCCGCCGAGCCTGAAAAGCCGCAACTTGAACTTTATCAGTTCAAGTTGTCTTCTGGATAGGTAATAGTCAGCAGTTAAAGAAGGGAAGAGCGAGAAATAGCGCACTCGCAAGTGCAGCAATCAGAGAGAAGAATCACCCGCAGCTTGTATTTCGCGTCTCTCCGATCATTAGAGTTCGGTTGCTGCGGTTCTCCGTCCTTCGTCTTCTCCTTGGTAATGCGGGATCGCATCCTCCGACCCGCATTTTTATAAAAAAAAGGCCGGTAGGTGGTATTGGTCATAACTGGCTGAGGCTGTAAGTGCGTGTATATTGAGAACTAGCAAATTTAATTGAAAGAAAGAAAATGAGGCGCTATATAATAATACCACCCCCTGTTTATTCGTCCCGTGCCCTAAAGGTTTGGCTTATGGGGGTTCAACGTCCCAAAGTGACTCAGGCTATGAGGGACGCCGTAGTGAAGGGCTCCGGAAATTTCGACCACCTGGGGTTCTCTAACGTTTCCTGACATCGCACAGTACACAGGCCTCTAGAATTTCGCCTCCATCGAAATTCGGCCGCTGCGGCCGGGATCGAACCCGCGTCTTTCGGGTCAGCATCCGAGCGCCGTAACCACTCAGCCACCGCGGTGGCTCCCATGCCCAATAGTTGTGCAAACTAACTATAAAGCGGCTGTGGTAGCCTAGAACGAGTAGGTCGCACCATGACAAGTTCGTTTTCAATTTACTTCTACGAGCCATCTATAAGATGGCTTGCGCGTGACGTCACGGGCGTCATGATGGTGCACCACTGTCAAGCTTCCGCGAGGCAGAGCGTGGTGAGCGGATTAGAGGAACGAACATGCTTTCGCCATGCTTCTGCTCCCTTTTATTAGTGCTCTCAAAAAATGTAAGAAAAAAACAACATAAACGAAAGAGAGAGGGAGCCCGGACTAGCAACGCTTCGCCAGGCTTTACGCCAATTCAAGATAAATGAAACAATTTAAAGGGAAAAGCAGAGCAGTAAAAAACAAAACTAAAAACAAGAGAAAACCAAAGGCACATCACAGTCAAAGTAACAGGCAGAGAGTCAAAGCACAGAGTGCAGGCCACAACGAAAATCAGGAAAGTAAAAACAAAATCAAAACAAAACATGACAAAACCAAAGTCACAACGCAGTCAAGGTCACAGTCACAGAGTCAAAGCACAGTATTCAGGCCACAATGAGAGGCAACCATGCCCAACAAAGGAGCACGGAGCCCTCGTCTTGTGTAACAGAAATGAGAGGAAAAAAAGAAATCAACGTGGGTAATTATGAACTGTGTTGCTTATGAGGTGAACCATATCAAGCAGAGGAGCACGAGCAGCAGGGCCTCTCAGAAGAGGGGGATAAGTATATGGTGTAATGTCTGATGAGCAAAGAGATTTTAAACAGGAAGCGAAAGGAGCAGTAAGGGAACAATCCCGGATGTAGTGACGGATGCCTTCACATAACATTCCACGGGAACAAGTTGGAAGATGGAGAGAGGACAAATTTTTTAAAATAGAAAGGAAATACCATGCCCAATAAGTAAAGTAATAAGAGGATTCCTGGGTAGACAAATGGGGGGAATATTGAGTGTATCAGGGATCCAATTGAATAATTATTCTCCGCCGTTAATCTCGCGCCAAAAAGTGCGCCATAAAAGAAGTGAAGAACGATGTAAATGAGAACGCACGGAAAAGCGTGAAAGGATAGAAGTGTATAAACTGCTATATTGCCCAGCACTAACGACAGATTGGTCGGCTAACTCTTCACAGAAAATTCCGGAGTGATCCCGGATATGAAATAAAAGAAATGGGGCAAGAGAAGACAAACGATAGAAACCGTTCTTAATGGAAATAATTGTCGGCTTAAACGACATAACTGAAGACAGGGTAGAAAGCAGAGATAGAGAATCAGTGTAAAAATGAACGGGCGTAGAGGGAGGGTTATTAATAGCATAAGCAACAGCAGAATGAAAGGCTACAAGCTCAGAGGCATAGGCAGCAGAGGGTGGCTCTAAAGACAGACGATGAACGTACACAATATTTTGTGCTGAGCTAAGGACAACAAAAGCCGCACCAGCTGAGTGATGAATGAAATACCCATCAGTGTAAATAAGCAGTGCACATTGACAAGAAAAGGACAAGGATTCCGAGAACTAAGCTGAACAAAAGAAAATTTGAATTTCAATGAGGGATGGTCGGACAAATAATTAAATAAAGGTTGAATTTCAGGTGGGTTATACAATTTATTACTATATACTATGGATTGCCGTAATGTGAAAAGCACGAACTCTGCACATAGCTGGTCTATATAAATAGGCAATAGAAGGGCGTTTACAAGAACATTAAGAGGAGCGGTCCGCGTAGTATTGTAGGCACCAGTAAGAACAAAAAGGGAAACTTTGGTTTTACCAAACGCAATTTTTCCTTGCATAGTTTCATGAAAGTTTTGCTAAATTTAACTACGACATGATCAAGGTCAGGTGCTGAATGAAACTGATGATTAGAAAAGGATTGAAACCAAGGCAGAGAAGTTAACTGGGAAATTAAACAAGTGGAGCTGGCTCTGCTGAGCCGCTTGAAGGGTGACGACGGTTGGGAAAAAAAGGAGTATGTAATAAACCTGTGCTCGGAAAGTGATGAATCGGCAATGACTTGCCAAGAATAGCCCTTCGTAAGTACATTAGGAGAAGCCAGGCTGAGGTCAATCCAACTTGAAGTGTACGATGTTTTGTAGGTTGGTAAAGAGTCCGGATTATTAAAAACAACCAGGGTATTAGAGGCCGCAAAAGCTTCAACATGAGTCCCTCTAGAGTAATCGATAATCCTGCCCCATAAAATATATTTTGCATTAAAATCACCGCAAATGATAATATTATCAGCGGGTGAAGTCTCTATACAAGCGGTAAGCAAAGCCAGAGATGCTTTGATATCCGCACGAGGGGGTATATATATTGCTATAAAAAGGAATTAATCAATCAATGTAGAACGTAGGACAGAAACAACTCCTGGAGAAATAAAAGTGGAAAAGGTATCAAAGGCAGGATTACGGCGCAGTATGACACACCGACGGCTTTTAGGAGAACATATTTTGTAAAAACTGGAGGACAGACAGCGGAGATAGAGAATCAGTGTAAAAATGAACGGGCGTAGAGGGAGGGTTACTGATAGCATAAGCAAGAGCAGTATGAGGGGCCACAAGCTCGGCGGCATAGACACTAGAAGGTGGTTATAAAGTGAATGGCGGCCACATTGACGCTGGGGCGAGAAATCTGCCCTGACTTCGTCCTGCAGGCAGTTGCGTCCCTCCCTAATGCGCGGCGTGTCTTTGAGGGTGTTATCACGAGGGACGCACTCACTTGTAGGCAACGTATAGCGGGTTGCGGGTGGCGGCCGGCGCGTCGTCGAAGGTTGCCGACGCGCAGCTCCCGACGCGGGCTGTGGACGCGTTGCCGATGGAGCTGGGCGACTCCCGCTCGTAGGCCGAGCGGCCGCCGCCCAGGTAGGCCACCTCGGCGGCGCCCTTCAGCCCCAGCGGCGACTCCTGGCAGCTGCCGTCCTCGTCCACCGGCACGCTCATCTGCAGCACCTGCGCCATGGTGCGCGTGGCAATTTTTCCCTCGGCAGAAACACCAGCTGTGACCACGAGATCTCCAAGGGTTCAAGCATGCAAGACAGCACGCGGGAACGAACTCTCAGGGTCACTGAAAACTCTTGTTGATGTATACGGGATGTTTCACCGAGGTCTGTTAGCAATTCTTAAATATGAGGTTTTTTTTAGTTAAAAAGACGTTTTCTTCGGCGTGGTATATAGTGATTAGTAGCGGACATTAGCGAACAGCGAAGAGGTGTTAATTAGCAAGCTGATTAACCGCACTCCATCTCACAAGTTGTTCGCGGTGAAGAGGAAGCTGTGAGCGCGAGGGGACGGCTTCCACAAGTGCGCTGCTCACACGCGCTCGCGAGCCAAGCGGAAAAAGTCTCGAAGCATCGCCTCGCGCTCGTAGCTTCCTCTTCACTGCGAACAACTTGTGAGATGGAGTATAAAGCACAAGTTTTTAATCTTCAACTATTGCAGTTAAGTGCCTCAGAGATTTGCAGCCAGCCATTAATAATAGCCGTACAAGATTTTAGCTTTTCAAAACTGCGAGTCTCCTCCGCGCTGCAGTGCAAGGAATTCTGGGCCTGCACACGTGCAAAAACAGAAACCGCGCTGCAAGGAGCCCGCGCAGCCACACCTACTAGAGCGCGTCACCCGGAGGCGCGCTTGTCACCTGCTCCTTTTAAAAACGCCAGGGCGCAAGCACCCGCTCGCTGTCGGAAGATTGATGAGCGACTCGCACGAGCTCACTAAATAAATGGCTCAGAAAGGGCTGCTTGCATTATAAAGGTCTCTTCGCATGCATGCTTTCAAGGACACTTGTCTTTCAGAGTGCAGTGATTACACAAATTATTTGCTTAAAATTTCCTAGACGCGGTAAAATTTACAGGGCCGAACATGTTTTAGAAGGAGTAGGAAGGAAATGATGAAGAGTGAAAATAGTTTTACTGCTTCGACTCGCGCAGTTCGACCCTTCTTAGTCCCCCCCCTTTTTTTTTTCTCACAGTGGCGCTCGGCCATGACAACCAGTTTTAACTTGCCTGGTTTTTGTTGCGAGCGTGGCTTATATACGCGAAATTCAAAGTGAAGACTGAAATGAGAGTACAGCCTAGTGCTGGGGGGGAGGGGGGGGTGCTTCATGTTAATATGTATTATCTCGGTGTTCTTTCCCCACTAGGTACTAACTGGGGCAACTTTTCGCGTTTTTTTCTCCCTATGATTCCGTACAAACTTTCGGCCAGCAAGTGTCACTTTGAAAGCAGTGCGTGTCTTCTACTAAGGAAGCTGACCTCTCTGCGCTGCATGTACAACGTGATTAATCAAGCTGTGGAACATTCGAATCATCCAATAAACACGCCTTAAAGCGATCACTGCGATAGTGATGCAAGTGAGGGCAGATTAGAGAAACTCATGGAGCTGACCACTAACACAGCAGTTGTCTACATTGGGTTATAATTTCTGTGCGTGACTGCACATCTGCCGTTCGTGTGTTTTGTGACCAGGGGACGAAAACGAGCGGAGGCCATTAGGCAACAACATTGTGCACTGTTCTCGCACTCACCTGCGTCTCGTATTCTTTTAAACTTGAATCGGCGTACACTGGTTCGTATCTGGGAGCCACGCACATCCGCTTGATCCGTTCTTTGTTGGCCACGTACCTGAAGCGAAGCGACACTTGTGTGAACTATGAACATTGCATAGACTGTGAAGGGTGACTGGGAATTTTTATGCGATGCTCTTTCCCGTCCACGCACGCATGCACGCATACGTTCATGGGGTTGTTCGTGAAATTGTGAGTTCGTGAAAATAAATTGGATTGTAAGATGCTTGTCCTCAAGAATTAAACTGCATGATTTACATTTCGTTCCCGCTACTATATGCCGCATGACAACCGGAGCATATATAGCACTCACGGTGGCGAGGTTCGCGCACATTTTACGTAACCTTCTTACGACGGGCTGCTTTGTTTAAAACAGATACAACAGTATATTGCCCTCTTCTTTTAGTCCACTTCATCCTCATTAAGAATATTGTGGCTTTTTCCCTACGAATACTTGCTTAAATGCCACGAAAAGACGCTGACAGATTAGAGTGGTTAGCGCAGACGTGCCCGATGCATAAGCTCTCGCTGATTGCAGTCGTGGCAAAATAAAGTAAAGCTCTAGAGGGGCACTGAGGACTACTCTGTACAATTTCTGCTTTAAATCAAAATCGACACTGTGACTCTTTCTGGGTGTGTTGATGCTTGTCCAGCACAGCAGGACGCATTTATTGCTGAGAAAATTGTATTTGAACTTCTTCCTGCCATCCGATTCAAACTAGTGAAGTCTACCCTAAAAAGAACCGCTTGTAAGTGAAAGGCGGTGTAGCCCACCCTCTGGTATCTGCGCACAGAAAACTGTGTCGACGCACCGCAGTTTTTTTACGAAATCGGTCGGTGGTGGCGACACCTGCGTTTCATTTTTTCCCCCTTCTCTTAGCTTATAAAAGCCCTGTTTTCAGTGGAAGCTGCGTATTCCTGTTTAGAACTCGGCAGTCTATCGACGTAAGCCAAGTATGCGTCTGAGCGGCCCACCTAGACCACATGCAGCAGTGGTAGACGATGCCGACGAAGCCCAGCACGGCGATGATGCAGGCCAGCACGATGAGAGCGGCGCCCAGATCGCTCGAATCTCCGCCGGCGATCTTGACGGGCCGCACCAGGTTGGGCGGAGCTGTTGGCGTCAGGTACGGGGCCCGCAGCTGCTGGGCCGTGATGCCCAGGCTGCGCGACAGGTGGTCCAGGAACGAAGACTGCGCACTGCCGGTGCTCATCAGCCTGCAAGCACGCACAGCCAGGCATGCTCAGCCCGTGGTTCGAGGCTCAACAGGCACTGCTGTAGCATACGCACGTGCCACAAAATTTGAGCTTTTGCACGGTGGTTCATTACGCTCATTACCTACTGTTACGACAGCAATAATCAAAACCTCCTGGCACGCCAGCTTGGCAGAGCCTATCCACGCAATCTAACTCAGAATACCGCAGTGGTTCCACAGCAACGACCCTCTTGCCGGTGCTTGCCTTCAACATTTGGACTTGATCACGACAGTCACTGCGACTGCAGTTCCCGAGTGAAACGAAGGGGAGTACTGAAAGTGATGCCGTTTAGGCAATGTACCGCTCAATGGCTGGCGTATTCTGAGTTCATGGCTTTGACAGCTGCAGTCCACATAAGCTATTGGAGGCGGAGGCATGCCACTGTCAAACTCATCCTTAAACAGCCGACGTTTTCGAGCTGAATATAATAAATAGCTTGTTTTTAGAGAATACCGAAGCCCCACTCACATTTGTACTCGAGGATCGTTTGTTGTGAGAATTCTTAGGCTTTCCGGCTCCACTAGGTACATCCAGACATCGCTCCTGCGTCAAGAGTCGCGTGTTACACGCCTTCGCCCGGCGCTGCCAGGCGAGCATCTTGAGCGCTGCACTCAGACACGCACACTTACCCGGAGAAGTCTGTCGCAATGGTGTTATTTCTCAACACCTTCAAGGCGACCACCTTCTCGACGCTTGCGATGAGACGCGTCTGTTGCTGTATGATGCTAGAGAGAAAATAGGAGAAAATGATGCTTGGCACCAGTTCAGAAACAACCGTACTGTGGCTGGATGAAGTGAGAAATCTCACCTCATTATGTGATCCTTGAGCTGCAGTACTTTGTCCGGCAGGACATCACCGATTGCCAAGACCAGCCGGTTTTCGTAGCGAATAAGGTTTACCTGAAAGCACGATGACGGTGAGTAACTAAATGCTTCTCGGTAGCTATTGGACGTTGAGACGCATTTATCTCATGATTCATCGACATCAGTTGCCTAGAACGGCGTCAGAGAAAAAAAAAAGAATATTTAAGGTATACAGCCCCTCGGTCGAGTGTTTCGGTGAGAAATAATCAAGTAAAATAAACCGCTTCAACTCTTGGTCGCTTTCGGTTCACATTATGGGAGTCTACCGTGCTCGTCGAAAATCTGGCGTTTCCTCGACGCTCTTCAAGACGTGTTATAGTGCAGGAATATTTTTAAAATGGAAAGAGACAGCCGAGCTACACGCCTTCGAGACAATGCTCCCTTTTCTCTGAGGCAGGGTCAGCGCGCCCTCTCAGCCCTTCCTATGCCTCGTTTCCGCAGTCCCCCGGGGTACTGTTGCCGCCGCACGTGACAAAATGCATGAATAACTGTTGGCAGAGATCAGGGGACCTCTGTAGAAGAAACACTTAGCAACTGTTCTGTTCAGAATTTGCGTCGTCTTGCAACCTAGTTTTATACGTGCGGAGTATTGCGCGGTCACTATGGCTTAATGTTTAGAGCACAACGCTACGGCTCACTCTGTATAAGCCGTAAAGTATGAAACATGAAAACGGTTATTTAATGAAGCACGACTGTAGAGGGACGCGCAAGCATTCATCTAGCTCCGGCTACAGCGTAATGCGAGTCCATGCGGGTGCTCTCACATAAACGTATGCGGATTCCGTGAGGGCCCTGGCGGTCAGGTCGGGGCTGTCTCTGGCTGTGACCTTGAGCTTCAGGGGCAGCTCCACGTTTTGCAGATCCTCGAACGTCTTCACGTTGCTCACGTAGCCGGTCTGGGGGTCAATGCTGAATTTGCCTTCGGGGTCGCTGTCAGGGGATAGGTCGTACACAATCTTGCCATTCGAACCGGAGTCGAGATCTTCAGCCTGCGTTCCAAGCAGAAGTAATGAAGTCACGAAGTGGTGCATCGATGATTTGTGTTCACCATGTCCACCCTTAACTGGCCCACTGACGTCAGAGGACGACAGTACGAAGCGGTGATGGATCAAGGCGTTCCTGCCAATCATACTGAAACTTGGGCGTGCCGTGTCGCACTCACCATCACTTGAATGAAGCGGGTTCCGGCCGGGGCGTCCGACGACAGCGCTGCCAGGTAGCGGTTCTGCGTCAGCTGGCTGTACATGGGGGGCACTACGAAGCGCGGCCGGTTGTCGTTCTGGTCAATCAAGTGCACAGCCACCTGGGTGGTCAGCCTCGAAGAACCTGCACACCACGCGTAACGATGCAGTCGCACCACCACCGCTTGCATCCCCTGCGCCTCCAAATAAAAACTTGTGAGTGCACTGAACATGGCATTAAATGCTGATACCGCCTCGAGCCTTATTACCTAACCGCAGACGCGCGGTCGTAATGACTACAAATAGCTGTGACTTCTTCCGCTTTGCGGGTTGATTTGCTGAACTGATTCGCTAAACTGATTTTCTTGCAACTCGCAGGCTTCCCATGGCTTCCAGTTATCACTTAGTATGTCCTCACATGGTCATCTAATGACCTTGTGGTTGGCTTAGTCGGTAAAGTGACTGCAGTGTACAAGCGACGATAGTCTGCTGACCAAACCAGATTTTACATCAACTACTAAGCTGGCTTTCGGAAAACCAAATCGGTTTTCTTTAATGCCGCGCTCGTGCAGTTAGGTGGTTCTCCTAAAAGAGGACTTTCACGTATAGCGACAGCGGATAGACCGCCATGCTACTGGCAGCTATTTAATATGCAGGGTGTATCAAATTATTCGCTACAGTTTTTCTTTGAAAAGCCGTGAAGCATACGTTTGTGTGGTCTGTGCAGGTTTATTATACGGCATGGCAGACATTATTTACGTAATAGAGTGCAACGAAAACACGAGTAATTAAGTATAATAAATTTATCAACTTTTTAAATTTTTCGGCTTTAGGACACAATTGGCAAACTGATGGCCTTCGACATAGAAAGCGAAACCGGTTTATAGAATTTCTGAATCAGCATCGTGCTTCGAGATATGGAGCGTGGAATAAACACGTTTGGCAGCTCGTTAAGTTCGCTTTCCCGCATTGCATGCTCATAATATGGCGTCGCTGCACGTGATATCGTCACGGGAATTACGGCAACATCATCCACGTTTTGAAAGAAGTAAACTGCGGCTGCATTTGATTCAAGAAACGGCCATTTTGTCAATATGCGACGTAGGAAAGACAACATGAAGACATTTCAAGAGCGTTTTTTTTTTTTTCACGTTCGATATATCGATGCATGACGCCGATTCTAAAATTAAAAAGAAAAGAACAGCGCTCGCCTTCGATTTCGACCAGCTTAAATTTCGCAACATAACCTTGTGCCCTAAAACTAAAAATGAAAAAAGGTACTAAGTTAATTCTAGTTAATTATTAGTCTTTTTATTGCACTTTATCAGACATATAATGTCCCTCTTCGCGTAAAATAAAACTACAGACACCACACCGAAGTATCTTTCAAGGCTGTTTAAAGAAAAATTTGTACTGAATAATCTGAAACAGCCCGTATAATTAAACTTGGAACGTGCGGTGAAGACCTGCCTTCTTAAGGCAGCCCATTTCAATTCTTTTTTATCTGATGGGCAAGCAAAAGAATCTTAAATTTTTTAAATCAAAACACTCATTCCTTTTCTGTTCATGACGAAAAATTCACCGGTGTTGCACTCCCACGTGCTTTTCCTTTTTGTAAACTGCGTTCAGGTGAATAGCCACCCGATTCTTGGCCGATCCCCCAGTGTGGGTATGTGCCATCTTTTGATAGGCTAACAACAACAAGACAGTATTCACTCACCGAACACTCCACCAATTGTGTTCAAGTGGACAGTCAAGAGATATTTGTTCTGTTCTTCGTAGTCGAGGTTCTGGTTCTGGACACGCACTTCACAGTCGCGCTGTTCGTTGTCCAATATGTAGAAATGCCCTGTAGGTGCAGAAAAATGTGGAGGGGTAACTGGCACACATGCACGAGGAGAACTGGAAACCGCGTTACTTGTCCCAATTTCAGCACAGCTTCTTCGAGCGCATTTTTAACACGGTACTTTAACATTATATTACATGCTCTTTAATATATATTGTTCCTAGGGGCAAATTAGTTCGCTTTGTCCATAAATTTAGTTTTGACCTTTTTGACGAGCATAGTATTAAGTCAGAGAGAACAAATGAATAAAATAGATTGTCTTTTTGACTGACGTCTCACCTTTCTCGTTTCCAGTGACGATCTGGCACTGAACGGGGAAATTTCCTCGCGGCTTGTTGATAATCGGCAACGATTTGACGAGGGTGTTCGCCAGCGCGTTCTCTGGAACTTCAACCCTGAGGAGAGAAACCATGCCAGTTGATGATTTAATTGCGTGTCATCTGTCGCGCGACTGCGTGTCATACAAGGCCCTTTACGACATAGCGTGGAATCTCGCATTATAAGGTTCTACCGGTGACAGCTAGGAGTGCAGTTGTGACACCCAATCGTTCTGAGAACACCTAAAAGGACAGTCAAAAATGCACAAACAGCCAGTGTCGTTGCCCTAAGTGGAATTATGCACGACATGGTTAGAAGCGCAAAACCTGCCATTGAGCTGCATTTCTTGGCCGTTGCTACCTGAATCTTTTTCTCTGCGATGACCGAGAATTTTCTTTTTTTCTGAGCTTGAGGTTGAGATAGTTGTTAGCTATTGGTGGGATTAGCCTTGCAAATGCTCTGTGGGCAATTGCTCCGCCGTAGCGACCGTTGGACGACAATTAAAATCGCCAATTTTCAGCACATACCTCTGAGCTCATCTCAACGCCTGCTGGCACAGATGGCTCACAGCCTGTCGTAACGAATACCGTGAAAAAAAAAAATGACCGCGTGATTGAGAGTTATGTGTGAAGGTCGGTGGCAGGCCGTGCGTCGGCAGGGCTAACGAAAACGGCAAAGCTGTGCGAGAACGGACGGTTGGCTAAAACTTGTTCTGTTGTCCCCTTCAGCGTTTCGTGCTTAATAGTCAGGTGTGCGGCTCTGAGCACAGCTCAGGTCCACAGGGAAGCACCGTGTCGTGTGCTTCCCAATGGATGGTCGTCGTGCAGAGGGGCTGTCGCACCAACTATATGTGCAACCGTTATGCTCAGCTATAGCTTTTTCTTCTAATAAATGCACGGGGATGTTCTCGCAGAAATGAAGTGCCCGCACATTGGGGCCAAATTATGAGCTCGTACGCCTTTGTACATGAAAGCAGTTTGGGATCGCCCGACGCAATTTTGCTGTCGCCACGTTGCCTATACCGTAATCGGCCAGCGCGCGTTTGTCGCCTACAGTCTTTAATCGATATAGAGGTCTTGCAATCAAATTAATATGTTGACCCCCAGTTAGAAACTCCAACGCTAAAGTTTTGTTCTGGTCTTTGGTGTGTGCAGCAAAAGAAGCGCTTCGCGCCCATATTTGCACTGCGCGAAGACAGCCTATGATCGGACAACGACGTCGCATTTACACATGGGGGCTGTTAGAAAAGCGAAGAACGTGCTTCAAGGCGTTCCCGGCCCATCGTTCTCTTAACTGTACCACAGAGTGCCGGAAACAAAATTGTGGCCTCTCAATCGACCATGACCGGCATTCGCGAGTCCGAATTCACTCACGTGTAGAATCCGTCGGCGAAACCGAGCCCGGAGTCCGGGGGCACGGTGGCGATGTGCTCCACGTAGACCGTGACGACAGCCGTGGCTGCTAACGAGGGATCGCCGAGGTCGTTCGCTTGAACTTCGATCTGAGAATAAACAGGGCTCCGTTGTCGACACGTGACCCGCGAGTCGAAGTAGTCGAGCACGACCGCCCTCGGTGCCGCGTCATCAGACTCACCCTGTACTCGGAGTCGGGCTCTTTCCTGAGGTCGTCCTTGACAGTTATCACGCCACTGGTGCTGTCGATGAGAAAGTAGAATGGGGCCCGACCTTGGCCGCTGATTTCGTAACGCACGACGTTCCCAGGTGCCTGTTCAAGAGAGACGCGGTCGCGGTTACGAAAGGCGTTTATATAAGGAGAAATGAAAAATATTTTTGCGCGCGGTGTCTGTTGGCTGAGCTACTTCGCTTCTACCTCTCATTATTATTATTTTTTGCGGTCGCTTTTAAATCACGCCTACGCGCTGACTTTGGTTGCAAGACAAAAAAAAATACTTTTCGTCAGCTGGCCAGCGCAGCAAATACTGCGCTTCGATTTATGGACAAAACGATAGGTCGCGCTGATTTTTTTTACCCTGTGAAAGTGAGCGTATTCTACTAAAAGGCTGCACCAGTCGGTGTTTTTGTAAGGTTATAATTTATAAATCCTAGCAACCAGAGGTTTCTCCGTTTCCTTGCTCGTAGTGGCGACTACTGGGCCCAGCCAGGGCGTCCAGCGAAACCATAAACAGGGAGTTCTATTCCGAGCTCGCAGTGCCTGCAATTTCTGCGTTCTCCAATCGCATGCATCCATTAGGCGACTTAGTTTTATTTATTACATCGAGCACTTTTGCCCATAGTCAGCCTTCTGCGATCACGATAAAATGCGCAATATCTAGTTTACACTGAAAGCCTGAAAGCTGCTAATCGCAGTAGCATGAAGCTGTAAAGGTGTTGCGTCGTTGCTGGGAACACAGAAAATGCGCAAGAGGGCAATTTCTATGCATTTCAGTCTCAGTAATCACTTATGAATGTCCAGTCGGTTACCATGCGTCAAGATGTGCTGCGCAAGTCCGCACTGAAGTTTGGCTTGCCAATCGTTCGATGGGAACTGTGCGGACGATTAATTAACGCTGCTGTATACTTTCTAGCTGCTAAATAATTAGCGGGACGAATAGTACGAAAATATAAATATTATTCTGACATAATTTTATTTAATGGAATACAAAATTTTCTAACTTCAATGTAAAATGTGATTCAGGCCTCTAATTTTGAGAATAACCGTATGAATAGCCCCTCGAAAGCGACAGTGTCTGCAACGTCTGAGTTACCGCGGTGCGAAAAATCGGGCTATTTTTCGTTTTAAAAGCTGCAGCTGCAACATTGTGCGCAGTAGCCTGATGCACGTCACTTTCTACTATTGAAAAGGCGCGCAGTATGTGTCCTCTTCATTGCAAACGCGTTGTTTCTAGACCAATCTGGCGCCAGAGAGAGAGAGATTTGGTCTTGAATATACTGATGGCCGAGTATAGGGGAATGCTTCCTAAAACAGCGCGAAAGACACGGACGCAGACAGAAGGGAACTGTTTCCTTTTTTTTTGTAATTTGTAGTGTCGACCAATGAGAAGTTACTAGTGTAACCATTTTTTACCTGAAGAATAATTGAATGGGTAATAGATTAAGAAACAACCACGCACCGCCAGTGGGATCCGAACCAACGACCTCTGCATGTCGCGTGCTGTGCTCTCAGTTATCTTTCAGGTATCAAATGGTTACACTACTGATTTCCCATTGATGAACACCTGAAATTAAGAAAAAAAAGGTATTCCTTTAATCTTTCCTCGGTTTCAGTGACTGTTGGCTTTCTTCATAGACGCGTGGTAACGAGCCACTCTTTTCCATTCCCTTGTCTGCTCAATAGCTTAACGAGGGCCTCAGTTCTGGCAGCTTTGACGCCATATAGGAAGCATAAGAGGGTTCTCACACAGTTGCCGCCCTCACCATTCGATCACGCTCTGTGTGGCACTTCCGGTGCACGATGAGGTTCCTACATCAGCCGCTATGGTCGAAGGTGGCTCTGGCCAACGTTCCCAAGGTTAGGTTACATGAAGGGTAAGTACCGCCAAAAGTACGAGATTGGACAGCCTCCGTCGGAGGTCGTGGGTTCGGATCCCACCGGCGGCATGAGGTTGGTTTTTATTCTGCTTTCTATTCAATTATCTTTCAGGTAAGAGATGATTACAGTACGAATTTCCCATTATTCAATCCCATAACTTGCAAAAAAAAAAGAAACCTCCCGTATGTTTCCCCTGGTGTCGGCGACCTGGCTTACTTCCTTCATTTATTTATTTATTTATTTATTTATTTATTTATTTATTTATTTATTTATGTTTGCCATAACAAGCTCCTCAATTCCCCATCATTGTGTGCTTGTGGCCGAGTAACACGTTACGCATCACCAGTAGCAAGCAAGCAGGCAGCGAGATAATCGAACTCACCGATCCGTCCATGTCGGACGCCACCACTGTTGTCACAATTGTTCCCAGCGGCACAGTGTCCTGCAGCCTGATTGGCAACGGGACGCTCGTGAAGCGTGGGGCAACATCGTTCCGGTCCTGTTGAAATCACGAGAGGTGAAGGAAGCAAACATCACGCATCATCGAAAATGTGCATCTCTGAAGTAGCGCAGCGCTTGAAGCGATTCCATTCGCTTTGCGAACGCGGCATATCGACGGACATTGGTACTTGGAAAGTAGAACAACTTGAGGATATCTTATAGAACCAGTTGACATGCAGAAGAACGCGAAGAAGTCGCATTGCGAATCTGCTATCGCAGATGCAGCTGAAATCAATTTTCTGATACCCGATTTTGCGAATAGGTAAATGCATCGAATTTCTACTCCCTCATCCACAGAGATGCATAGTTGTCAGCGATTTGTAATTTGAAAGAGTGAAACGAATTCAGGTTTTGTAGCTCTTTTATGATATTGTGCAATAGTTATGATGGGGAAAAATTGAGGGGGTGCACTGTAAAGTTCTACTCTCTCCATACGCCGCCACATCGCGTGAAAGCACATATGATGAACCGCTGCGTCCAGTTTTTACGAAACTGCTATAATGTGCTTTACTAGTTGGTGGCATACACCTCCCGAAGCGATTTTTGACGCCCATGTCAGAGCTGAATACGCGCTGAATATGAATCGAAAACGCTCCCTGACTCCTAGCCACGAAACCTGTTGCTAAAGCCTGCACAGGCAAACACCATAGTTTTTCTACACAGAAATAGGTTTATCTGCCCGATCAGTCCTCAGGGTACTTATTGATTTAATTCGTTCTCGATATTGCACGAAGCAGTTGTCGGCGGCAGTCGAGATCATTCAATTAGGGCTTGACTGCATCTAGCGGATTTCCACTTTTCCAGCAGCAGTTAACGCTGTCCAGCTGCCTCCTTCCTGAATGTAGTGAAAAGTGAGCCGGAGGCATTGAAAGTTCATTGGCTCCCCATGTTAATTGGATGCAACTAACCTCACAGCCACTTCCGCCCGTGATACTTCAGTGCGCGCAAGTGCGCGAATAACGATGTGTATAGGTATACAGATACACCAATATCCCCTCCTTTTGATCTGCAGGTGGTAGCAACTTTCGCCCTGGTGATCGCCAAAAAGCTAAATTGTTCGTTTCCAAAACAATCATGCCAGTTCTCTCCGCTGTCCTTGGGGGCCAGACTGAAAAGCGCTTCGCTCACCTCGACGGCGACTCGCACGGTGCACGTGGCCATGGCGTCGTTGGCTTCGTTCTCCAGCGTGCCGATGACGAGCGTGTGGCTGGTCTTCTTCTCGTAGTCGAGGCCCGCGATGGTCCTCACGACGCCCGTCACGGGGTCCACGGCGAACAGCGACTGGTCGCCCTCCCTGATGGTGTACGTTATGCTGGGCGTGCTGTCCGGATCCGTGGCCTGCGCGGTTCCAGCGTCACTAGAGCACCCTCTTGTTTTCTCTTTCCTGGTCTGCGAATCCCGTGCTCGCGGTGGTCTCGCGAGAGTTGCGATGTGCACAAGTATCTATCTGACGTGCGCTACGAAGTTGCATGTATTACTGTTGGGTGCCGCTATGCGCGCACAGCAGCCGCCGTGATTTTCTAATGGCGCTCAAGATAGACATTTTTCTTTGAGCTACAGAACCGATGATATGGCTATCACCAATGTCCTGTGAGAAATCTCTATTTGCAACCCGGCGTCTAGCTGTAATAGGCAGTAGTTTACTAACAGTTTAGTTAAGCAGTTAACATGGTTCATCTGTTTTCGGACGTCCGCAAGCGCTGCTATTACTATGCCGCTATTACCCCTGAAAGCCTGTTTTAATCAGTCAGTAGGCGGCTTCCATGAATCTCTTCATATATAGCAACATATCTTCCCATCTTTTCCCGCGAGCGCCTGGCATTCTAACTTCACGAACGCTTGTACGTGAGAATCAATGCTGTTGCACAAGCTAGCGTTTTCTCGCAAGGCCAGGCGCCTCTGACGGGATAGTAGCTCACGCTACTGCACGTAAGCGCCGCAGAGCTGGTGGCAGCCCGCACCTTGACCTGGACGACGTTGATGTTGTCCTGGTTCTCGGGCACCGCAGTCTCGTAGAAGGCACGCTCAAAGTAGGGCCGCTCGTCCTGCACGTCCTGCACGCGCACCGTGACACTGGCGGTGGTGATGCGCGCGTCGGGCGCCTTGTCCTTGGCCGTGACGACGAACACGTGCTCCCGCTGGCGCTCGTAGTCCAGCGCCCGACGCGTGGTCACCTCGCCCGTCTGCTCGTTGATGCCGAAGTCACTGCGCGCAAGGACGTGCAGCTGCGTTTCGGACATCCCTGGCTGTAGCAGTGGCTGCACTCACGCACTGCTAGCTCAGCCGCGGCCTGTCGTCGTTGCAGAATTCCTAAGGCTATCGAGAGTCATAGTGCTACTAACCATGGAAGTGATACAGAGGACATCAGGAAACACCGAATCATGGAGTAGGCTATTTGCGAAAGAGTAATCTCATGTCTTAAAAAAGGGGGTATTAAAAGGGTACAGGTATCACATTCTGGTCGCTTGTTTTCTCTTTGCCACCATCATCAGCCTGACTACACCCACTGCCGGGCAAAGGCCTCTCCCATGTCTCTCCAATTAACCCTGTCCTTTGCCAGCTGCGTCCACCCTGTGCCTGCGAACTTCCTAATCCCATCCGCCCGCCTAGCTTTCTGCCGCCCCCTGCTACGCTTCCATTCTCTTGGAATCCACTCCGTTACCACTTCACTCCGTTACCGAATCCACTCCGTTATGTTTAAATCATTGTACACATAGATCACCCTGTGGTGTTCACTTGGGATCACTAAATAATTTATAATTCAGTTTAGGCTGTCCTGTTTTTTCGGTTTTGAAAGCCGAACGATGGCTCTGAGGTCAAAGTTCAGTACAGGTCACGTGAGTCATGAAAAAAATTGCTATGTAATAGCTCCTTCTTCTGCTGCTGTTTTTCCTGCATGCTCTTCAGGCAGGCTGGCTTTAACGTTGTAGTGAATTAAAACCATAAAGCAGCTATAATATCCCAGTTTTTTTTCATGTCTCACGTGGCTTATACAGAATTTGACATTACAGCCATCATTCGGCTGTCGAAACCGAAACCGCATAAGAGAACAAATCCAAATATGAAGTATTTAGCGGTAATATGGGAGGTCGCGTGGTGATCCATGTATACCATTGTCTTAAGCATCATTACAAAGGATAAATATAAAATATAAAGCATACAAAATAAACTTGGTGTGTTGTTCTACATTAACAATGTCATTGATGAAGGTATTGAAGAGAAGAGGGCCTAAGATGCCACCGTGCGGAACGCCAATATGGACTGGTTTAACTTGGGATGAAATTTTATTAATTTGCACAAATTGGCATCTGTGACACAGGTATTACCTAATTAAATCTAAAGCGATGTCACGAATACCATAATGCAATTAACTGCCAGAATTTTCTTAATAATGAAAAAGCTAAACACGTATGGTGCTTTCTTGAAGCGATCACAATAGTGCCTTTCCGTTTCTTTTCCTTCTTTATAAAACGGCAGCGCAAAGTGTAGTTACGTAATATGTTTATTCCTCATATTACCCTAGTTCCCGGCTAATATCAATTGCTCATTCGAATATTTCCTTCTGAGCCCCCTGCCAGAAGCATCGCGCGCAATTGGGTTTAAACCTGTCCTTGCTGTTTGCGAACCCAGGCAACTCGAGGGAGTCCGGTTTCAAGATGTTTTCGTTTGCATCCGAGAAAGAAAAAAAAAAGGCCAGGTCTGTGGACACGTACAGGTTTGTCGGTCACTGTGAAATTTGACGACGGTCAAAATTACGCGGTCGGCACTTCGCCTTTAAAATGTGAGGAAATATAGTGTACTATTTTTAGTAATAACTTGATTTCATGACGGCTAATTGCGACATCGTAACAGTAACAAAATATTCATGCACCCGTTGACACAGACTGCATAGCTTTAGGATAAGACACGGTCACTCTTGCCAACATTTGAATAGATAGCCCCAGTAAAGCTAAAGAGTTCTTTTGCAACTTTTCGCGCGAGCAGTGCGGTATTGTAAACGCGAACGAAAGCGAATTTTGTATTTTGGTGCAACTCTGCGCAACCGAATGGATTACGATCTTTAATACTGCCTGCGCGGTGACTCGGTGACTGAGGCGCTTCGCTGTTCAACACTCCAAACTAATTCTCGATTTCTGACGGTGACATCCGAATGGCGTTACAAGAGCAATGTCTTTGCGCGTTTTAGTGGACATCGTGCGTTCTAAATTCCACCAAAAACCACTGCTCACGGCGCAGTGGCTCGGATATTGCAATGCACAGCAAAGACGCCAGGAAGAGCAACTCTAAGCGCCTCGGCGACAACGCCCACGAAATACTTTTGTCTGTAGGCGTGCAGGTGTAAACGTCGTAAACAAACACGTCGTCCGCCTGGGCATACAATGTGCCATTTGCCCAAGGCCCGGGCGCCTTCCAACTTCCGGGCTTTCTCTCAAGGCTGCATTGTGCTTGTGCCGCGTCACGCCGGACCATGGGTATATTGACCTTCGCCCAGGACGCTGGTCCGAGCCGGGTTTCCTAAATAGCCCTTTGTGCGAGCGCGTTGGAGGTTGCACGCCGTACGACCGCTTCGTCTCTAATGACCCGCTAGGCTCCTGCAGGACCACGAACAGCATCGTTAAGACATTGCAGCCTTCCATAAAGAAACTTGATGCCCGTGGGATCCTCTGAAGATTTGACAATCAAATGCTTAGAACGAACCCCTTGTAAATTTCAGCGATTTATGTACGAGAGTGCCGAACGCGCGTTCCAGCAGTGGCACTTAGTGGAAAAAGCAAACTGAGAAATAATGCGGGACTACAGGAAAGTGAACCAATGTATGAGAGGGGAAGCCATAAGATTCGAGCTATAATATGGCGTTTGGCTTCCCGTTTTGCTTCTCGTCTACCGTCCGAGGCCTTTGTACTATTCTCTGCGCAATAATAAATTATTATATAATATTAAATTATATTCATTACCTAATATAGTATAAAATTATATTAATTTATATATCGAAAAATTATATAAGGTGTCGTCCGTTCGTCCCATTCATCGCGTCTGTCTTGCTCAGCTTCGCCACAGAAACCTGCTGACAAGTTCAGTTGTCCTGAATTATGGCGTTGTGACCTCACTGTATACGCAGAAATATAAACCGTGAGAAGTCACAGTCAAAAGAAAGAAAAATGAAAGAACATGTAAGAGGGCCCTTCCGCTTGAATTATACCGCAACGTACGAAGAATATTAAGCACAGCAAAAACGAAGGGAACGACAGGAGAGAAAAAAGTGGACTCGCCAGACTGCAAACCCTGGAACCTATTTTCTGCTTCTTCCTGCGTTTTTGACGAAATGGTTCTCGAACTATTCTGCGAGATTCTCTTGCATTTAGAAGACGGTCGTCGGTGTCCTCATGCGAGAGGGAAGGAGTACGCGTTCACGAATGCGTGGTCGAGGAGAAGTTGAGAAGAAAAAAGTGGGCTCACACACGATCGGCTAAGTACCGTAAGCATTGCACATGCAAGCCTGGGAGGGCTACGAGCACGGGCTCTGCCCCGGGAACCTGCTGCCTCTTTGCCTTCTAGCAAGCTGTCGGTGCTAAGGGACAGGGCAACGTTTCGGAAGCAAGGAAAGCGTAGCGTCTGATGAATGTGTTTAACGGTTCCCTTGAAGGACTGAGACAAAAGCAAGCGTGATGCAACGACTGCAAAGCACACGTCGTCATCGCCAGAAAAGAACAGAGCACACACGGAATACCTTGGATGCAGCGACAAGACGCTTGCTCGACGGCATGAAGAGGGAAGACATCGTCGAACGCCTTAATTCCTAATCGTGCTCGCCGGAGGCGCGAGAACGCTAATTATGACGAAGTTTACACTTGTCCCGATGAGTGAAGGAACGAATGGCTTCGGCGGAGGGCAAAACCAGCACACAGCTCAGTTTGGTGATCATTTTTGTCGGCTGACGTGCACAATGGACAGAGAACCACATTTCATATGGGTATCTTGATAGATTTAGTGCAGGGTAAATGCCCATGTTTACTCCTAGATTTTAGCGTAGCCGCTGCTTAGCGTGTTCTAGCGGAACAAAGGGGCCGTGAAGGGCGGTCGCTCCCTTTTTCCTTGTGGTCGTAGGGAAGATTCATTTTATGCCGCCGTCAGTCCCAAACCGCTTGCATTGGGAGCGCTGCTCAACCCCCTCCCCCAACCACCCGTCCCTCCACCCTGAAACAGAATTCTGGAGTCGCTGCGTACCCGCCGCGGTGGCTCAGTGGTTAGGGCGCTCGACTACTGATCCGGAGTTCCTGGGTTCGAACCCGACCGCGGCGGCTGCGTTTTTATGGAGGAAAAATGCTAAGGCGATGTCAGTGCACGTTAAAGATCCCCAGGTGGTCGAAATTATCCCGGAGCCCTCCACTACCGTACCTCTTTCTTCCTTTCTTCTTTCACTCCCTCCTTTCCCCTTCCCTTACGGCGCGGTTCAGGTGTCTGCCGATATATGAGACAGATACTGCGCCATTTACTTCCCCCAAACCAATTATTAATTAATTAGTCACTGCGTGTTTTCTAGATGGCAAAGGTGATGGTTTATCTCACCCATTTCCAGCTATTGTGTAATAAACTTCTCCGTTTGCGCCGACGTCTTCGTCTCGGGCCTATAGCAGGAAGAGAAAAAAAAGCTTGTAATTTTTTTCCTCGCGTGAAGCCAGGGTCCTTCAACAGCATGCCAGAAAAAAATAAAAACTTTCACGAGTGAGCCGCGCCAGGCTGTAGTGAAGCCTACCTGCACGGTCCCGACAACGGCCCCCGCTTTTCCTTCTTCGACGGTGAAGTTGTAGCTCTCTTGCACAAACACGGGGTTCTGGTCATTTATGTCCGTCACAGCAATCTGCACTGTTGCCAGGTTGAACTGGAAAGACGGATCGCAGCCATGAGCTCTCCCACGTACGTTTTGTAGCGATGGTACGACGCGAGGTTTCAAGCACTCTTACCAAGTTGTTCTTGTCTTCCGCTTTCGCCTGCAGTGTGTACGAGGCCACTTCCTCGCGGTTGAGAGGCTTGGCCACAGAAATGGTCCCACTGCGAGCAGAGGGGCGCTCAGCCACCGCCAGCTAGTGGGCACGGATAGCCAACACTTACCTCGAAGGATCAACGGTGAAGGCGCCTTTGTCGTTGCCCTCCACTATTGAGTACGACACGTCGTCCCCTTCTGGATCAGTGGCCTTTGTGACAGGAGGAAAGAAACAGACGAGTCACGTGCACCCTCAAACAGATTACTACAAGCTGAACTGCACAGGCACGATGAAGCTTTGAAGTAAAACGCTTCAGTTTAAGGACCTCACAGGACGATACATACTTCTGCTCTTCTGACACGGTCCTGGAATCATCTTTTACTTGTTAGAAAGGGTCAGGAATAATGAACCTGGGTTTTGATGTTTTTAAGGAGCTAATATAACACAAAATTTCTACCTTCTTCATTTTTGTCAACAGTAAATGAAAACAAACGTCTGCTAATGCCGCCTCCAGAAAGGCATTGACGTTGGAGCGTTACCGTCATGACCGTAAAAAAGACGTACGACAGAAAGAAGAAGCAAATCCAGAGCATGGAATAGAGGACGCTGTTGTGTGAGCCTGTTGGTCACCGCGACCACACTCAGCTTCAGCGCATTTACATTTTACTCAGATGACCTTAAACCAATTATCCGTGCGATGAACAAGCCTGGCGTTGACTTCGCGTGCCAGTTCTGTCTCGCACGGAACAGGAATTCGAAGATATCATATAATCTCGCCAAGTGAGGCATGAAGTTTCTCGCTGTAACCTATGATCAGGTTACATGCTGCAGGGAAAATAATTTCAGCTAGCTCTTAACTACGTAGCGCAGCCGAAGACAGAATCTTTCGCCGTTCACGAAACAGATATAAACTATAGTAAAAAAGTTCAAGAACATTGCTGAGACGTAAATTTTCTCTTCCGCCAAAGTAAAATACACTACTTATATATGTGCCAGCGCGACATGTAGCCCTCCATGCCTCTTTTGTCTTCTTTTTTATAAGAAACGGTGCGGCCACTGTTTGCTGCTAGTATGACTTCTATAGGCCTGTAACGCGTTCAGTAATATTCTATTTTCTTTAAAACTAGAATCAATGCAGTTGCGTTCGCACTGTAGTTTCGATCCAGCTTTGGCACACTTGGTTACGCTTAAAAAGGAATAAAGAGCTTTCTTCATTGTTCGCTTGAACTGCCGAGTCGCACAGTTGATGCATACCTTCAGCGTTAGGACAGCAGAGCCGACAGAAGCTCCTTCGCTGACTTGAGCTTCATACTTCTCTTTCGAAAAGACGGGACCTCCAGTGTTCGGACCCGGTATCACTATCACATCCAAAATGCCTTGGCTGAACCTGGAAGCATTTACGGCGAGTCGGCATTAGTTTAACAATCACGCGGAAAAACTGCGGTTAAAAGGAATCGAATAGAAAGTACCTTCCGCCGGAGTCCGTCGCCTGCACAGTAATGCTGTACTGCTCCCCGGAGGAGACCCTTCCGATCACTTGCACCACGCCAGTGTTGGGGTCGATGCGGAACCTGTCACGACCGTTGTTGGACACGTGGTAGACGGAGTAGCTGATACGAGCATACTCGCCCTCGTCATCGTCTCGGGCCTGGACCTGCAATAAACCGCGACCAGCTTTCGTCTTTCGCACCAAAACAGAGCACAGGGACCATCCGACCACCTCTCGCTCAACGTAGAAGACAGAGCTCAGGCGGCCGCAGTAGCGTTTCCGGCTGTTGACTCGAGCAGCTGCGCAGCCAAACACACTCCCACCTCTTGAACTTACCACGACGGGAGAATCCGAAACAATAAGGCTGGTCACTATGCGGGGGGAGGAGCCCTGAAAAACCCGTCGTCAGAGTTGGAGTTTTTTTTTCTCTCTCACTCTGGCCTCGAACGTTTCTCTCCTCCTCCACACCTCAACCGCCGCGAATCAGGAGGCATCCGAAAAGCGCAAACTGCGACCTTTTAAGCCACCCCATACTCAACCACGTAGCTAGGCCACACAAGCTGTCAGACATGTGTTAGGCCTATCCTGGCAAAAAGCATGCATGCTGCTCCTATCCATCCGCCACTCACATCGGGCACCTTAGGAAGAATAATGCAGCCCAAAGGCAGGTGCCTACCTGCGTGACGTTCCGTACTCCATCGCCGGCCTGGATGGTGACGGGACTGAGTGTGGGCAGCTTGGGGCTGTTGTCATTCACGTCGTTCAGGCGGACGCTGAGGGAGATGGGCGCGCTGCTCCCTTTGCCCGGCTCGCTGTTCACCTGGTGCGCCACCACCTGAAATGATGCGTCGCTCTTTTTCTTCAATTGCACATCATGGCAATGTCAAGACGAGCTCGGCAAATGCTCGAGAAGGGGACCTGGTACGCCCCGGGTGTTACGAAAAAACGCGGAATAACAAAGCCTTGGTAATATCGGTAAACACGAAAACGACTGGAGGAAATAAGTTCAGCTCACATCGACATCACTTTCAATTGCAAGGCAACTGGGATTCGAATATTGTAAAATACTGTTACGAACGCATAATGGGAATGGTCTAACTTTCCGATGAGTAGCAAAATCTTCCTTGCTTTTCGAGTTTGTCCAGCGCTCTCACTGATTAGTTAAGACTGCCATACAAAACCAATGGAGTTTGTTTTTGACAATAATTTGGAGGCAACTGCGGAGAATTTCAGATACCGTTATGAACATATTGATGGGAATGTCTAATCTTGCGTCGTATAAGAATATTTTGATTTTAAAGTCAGTACTGCGCTAGCACCAAGCAGTTAAGACTGCGATAGAAAACCATTGGGACGTGTTTTTCACAGTAGCAGAAAACTTCAAGCCTCCTGAGGGGACGATCTGCGGATATAGCGATTGTTACGGTGCAATCTTGCGATATGAGAAAAAATTGCGTTCATAAATAGCTTTCCGCTGAAAAAAAAATGCGCTGGTCCACAATTTCTGGGTATGCTACAAATTCATTGCCTAGCGAACAAGTCGACTATTTTGCCTTGTGTGCTGTTTGCAGCCAACAACTTTACGCAGATCTCGTAGCCCGACAGAAGAATGAGAGGCTTATTCCGGACCAACACATTGCCTCGGGAAGTCAACGGCTACTCTACCTGGCACGCAGTCTACAGCAGCGTCCATGTCGTCAGCTTCTGAGGCCTATTCATGTCAGCGCAGCATTCAAACGTCGCACATTTGAGAGGAGGCTAAGAGTTCCATTTCGAAGTGGTTATTATGAACTGCTAGCAGTTAGGTCGTAGCTTTCACCATTAACTAGGACGCAAGGCGAAATATTTGTGAATCGTTGAGCAAGCGGTGACATAATTTTATTGTCGTGACTTAGGAAGAAAACCAACAGAAAACTTTGTCGAGAAAGAAACCTTGTCTTTTTTGCGCGGTTTCAAGATGAATTCTACTAATAGTCACCAACTAGCCCGTCTCTATTATTCTCAGAGCTCGCGGCCTGTTCTTAGCGGAATCGAAGAGGAAACCCCATCAAAGTGTCGTTTCCATTCTGCACGTAGCCCACTCCTTTGCTTCAATTAAGCTAGTTACTCGACAGTTTTCTGCATTAACGGCTCACTGACCGAAGTGATTTTTCTTCTGGCTGAAGAGGTGACATTAATTTGCCATTTTCTCTCGTAAACCGTAAACATCGTATACTCACCCCGCGCCAAGTAATTAAATGCGGAATGTTTTTTTCAAGTTACTGGCTGTTCATGCAGAATATGGCTTCGGGTTTTGAACGATAACACAGCGACTTCTTTTATGGATTTATAAACAAATGTAGGAACACGAAAATTAGTTCGGTCCTCAAAGTTGGACGATTGGAGTGTCTGGTGGTAATGAACGGGACACATGTTCAAAAATAATTTCGTTCAATACATAAAAAAAAACTTAAATTTTTTTGTCGGAAATTAGTCGTTACGTTTCACTATAAAAGCCTCAATCACAATTCACGTCTTCATGACGTCTTCCCGGCGTCCGTAAAGCGGCAAATATACTATTCATTAATACATTCCCGTTTAAGCTACTGCTCCCTTGTGTGGTTAACGACGACGCAGACAAATCGAGATTCCCTCCTTGCAATTCAAAAGCGGGCATTACGAGCTGTTGGGAAAATACAGTTATTGCGCAGCTGCCGGCCTTTGTTTAGGTCTTATGGAATATTAGAAATAAGTAAACTGCACACATACAAACTATGTCTCGAAATATTACACCAGTACAAACTAGACAAAATAACCTTCGAAACCACCTATCACACTAAACTTAGCACATACGAACTTCGAAAACAATGTATGGAAACACCTCGTGTACGCACAAATTATGGTTTTCAGAGGTTAGGATGGCAAATTCCTGACTTAATTAACCAATACCCTATTATTCTGGATACTGCACGCACTACCTCCTCTATACGTAAATACAAAATGTTAATTAAAGCAATGCTCATAAATGAACCTTAAAGATAAAAACTTAACGTATACCTATCACTAGTGTATGTTTTGTAAATATTGCTATGGTCGTATTCTGGTTAATGTATGCTGTGTGTGTTTTGTAAAGCCAGTGTTTTGTAAAGATGTCTTAATATATTGTGTAAAAATACTGAAAGTGTGTTCTATTATGTAATGCTCTTCTTGATTTTGTGTAGCCAGTGGTGCCGCCTGTCATCCGGGTGGCGTGGCCTCGTCAGGCAATGTATGCCTTTTGCCACGTCACCCTGGACAACCTCTTCGTTGTCTGAAATAAATTCTGAATGAATGAATGAATGACTTGAGCTTGTTTCTCGAATAACATTAAATTAATTCGCTTTATTATCCATTACTCTTGTCGCAGGTCCACGTCCCGGTCGGTAAGGCTACACTCTGAAGAGGATAAAATTACAAGACACTTCCGTTTCTGCGCAGCAAGCTCAGTTCTGGAAGCAGTTACCGCTGGTGCTGAAACATGTAAGCACACTTTGCCTAAACCTTTCCACCCCCTGTCCTTAGGTTAGGACAAAACAATTTTAGGAGCGCGTCCAACCGAATCTTCTGAGCGTGGACGCGACGAACCTGAAAGGTGTGGATGTTCTGGTTCGGCGGATCCCGGTCGAGGTCCTGCTCGTTGACCACCAAGATTCCCTCGCTGTTCACCCTGAAGGCGGTCGTCGTGAGCTCGAAAGTGTACTCCGGCAACGGGTCGTCTTCAGCCTGGGATTGCGAGAACGGACCCCGCCAAAAGGTGCGTTAATTCCCGAGATGAAGCGGAAACATCTGGTCACGCAGCAAATGGCGATGTTCGCGCTCCTATAGGTGGTCGTTACCAAATCCAAGCTGTTAGTGAAAAAAAAAATAATATTTTTAAAAATGCAGATAACTATAGTCTCTCGCTGTCTGCGCAAGCCGCGCCGATGAAGTATACGCTACAAGGACAGTTCCTCTCAGCTCGTGGCGGTAAGCGACTCCTTCACCCGCAAACAACTGCACGTTGCATTCGAGCACTTCAATGAGCTACCACTTCAGACCTCCGTCAGTTGAAGCAAGTCTTGTACACGTTACAGGAAAGAAGTTACAGATTACAATTATAGTTACTTCATTTGAAATGTAACTGATTTCAGTGGTCAATTACAGCCCATGAAATGTAATTGAACATTTGTAGCGAAGTAATCGATTACTTTGACGTTATTTTTCATCCATCGTTTATTAGCATAGCACAAATATGCATGGGTGAGAATGAGCTGGTGCGGTTTGCTTGACACATAACCTGTTGCAGTATATACGTCGGCCATATCCCCTGCCGTTGTTTTCGAGGTTTCCTTTGGCAGTTTTTTCACGTTTCTTTGTGAACACGTCAGTAGCGACACTGAAGACTATGTTCTTTACATGCGACGACCTTGCCGCAAAGCACCGTGCTTTGTGGCTGTTCGCGCTCTGAGGGGCCAAAGCCCAAGCTCACTAATCGTGACATTCCGTAGTGCCGTCGTGGTGAAAAAGCCACGTGTTTCTAGCGTGGAACACGTGGCTAGTCAAATGCAGGCCACGCGGACATTCTACCGCGCGCGGCCTCTCTGCAGCTCGACCGCTGTCGCTCTAACAAGAGGGAACTTCGTGCTACACCAGTGTTTGCCACCGAGTTCAGATTCTCAAAGTAATAGCGCTGGTTATAACTTGGTTTTTACAAAGAAAAAATGTAACAGATTAGTAGCAATCGATTACTGAAAAAAAAAACTGCATTACCTAGAACTTTACACCTTACAAAAGTAATCAATGCAGTATAAAACTCAAACATGTAATTTATTAAAAGTAGTCAAAAGTGATCAGTTATAACGCGTTACGTACAAGTCTGGTTGAAATAAAGATTTTCATGCGAACTGGTGGCAACTGTCCACCCGGGCGAAAGTAATGCATGTCTGCACTGGTCGATGCTTTTGACGCCGCTGAGAACTAACCCAAGGTGGTATTCTGCAAGTATTTTAAATTATTTTGCTTCTCGCAAAAACGACGTCACCGTAAGCTTTGGCGCCTCACAAAACCCATGCCGAAACAGAAACTTCTGTTGTATGTGTCAAAGACCGGGCCTTTCAAATTATTGGATACCGATTTTTCTTTTAAAAACCGTGAAATATACGTCGGTACGATCTGTGTAGGTGGATGGTATGCGACAAGGCGGACATTATTTATGTGATACAGTCCAAATAAAACAATTAAATACCTGAACCGCGAAATATAAAGCCGTCAACCTCAAAATAAGCCCACTTTTAAAAATTTCTAAACCTGCAGCCTGGTTCGAGATATGGGACATGGAAATGATCCCCTTCGAACACTCCTTAAGCTGGCTTTTGCACATTGAACACTCATGAAATGGAGTCGCTGCATGCGACGCCGTTGCGGTAACAGCGTAAACACCTTCTACGTCATAAAACACATGAACTGCATAATTATTTCCTGAATTAAATATTCTACTGACACCATTTGATTAATGTACTACATAGGAAGGCCAACCTTACTTGTTTTCAGAGGCACATTTTTCACCTTCGACCACAGTGCCGACTCCCACAGCTAGGCTTCTACGTTAATGGCTTTAAAGTTACCTGTTTAATCCTCCTCTCTAAAATCAAAACATAAAAAAAATTTAATATGTCATTGGCGTTAGCTGATCGCATTTTAATTACACTTTACCACGTAAATATTGTCCGCCTCGCCGCACGATCTATCAGCACAGGCTACAGTGAACTACTTTTCACAGCTTTTAAATTGAAAGCTTTGAAAGACAGTCTGTGAAGCACAGTCCCCATGCGCTTCTTCCAATACCTGGCATCAGGAAGAATATCGACTTATCGCGGATAGACCTAAAACAAGTCACTCTTGAATATTTCTATGAGCACCATGCAAACCGGGTGCACATCTACACCGACGGCTCAGTGAACCATACCAGTTCTTCGTGCTCCGTGGCAATCCCCGCAAGGACTACAGAAATTGGAGTTAGGATAGCTCACCAGACTTCTTCGACGGGTGCAGAACTCACTGCTCTTTCACCGATTCAAAAGCTGCCCTACAAGGCTTACAAGCTTCTCTCCGCCGTGGAGTCCACGAACAACTGGTCGCGGAAATCCGACAACTGCATCACTGTGCCATAAATAAAGGGCACAACATTATCTACCTATGGCTACCGGGGCACAGCGGCATAGCAGGCAATCACCGCGCGGATGAGGTCGTGCGAACTGCTCACCACGACGGCGATTTTGTGTCGATCCCCATTTCGAGATCAGACGCAGGGGGTAAGCTTCGCGCTCTTGCGCGGGACATAACGCTTGCCGCGTGCAATTCCTTGCCAATTTTCCAATTCACGTTTAAAAGCCTTGGACCCAGATCTGAAGCGCCGGATTCCATCCGGCCTGCCACGACGTGAAGAAACTTTGCTGTGTTACCTGTGGCTTGGTGTAGCTTTTACCAGACATTACTCGTTCTTAATCGGTAAGGCTGATAGCCCTGCATGTGCCATCTGCGGGTATGACGAGACTATATCCCACATTCTTTGTGACTGCTCTGCCTTTAGTGCTGAAAGGCAATCGCTCTGCAGTGGGCTGCAGCGTCTAGATCCACGCCCACTGAGAGAAATGAAGATTCTCGGTCACTGCAGCCGCGGCGATCGTCGGTGGTGAAGGCATCCAAGGCACTGCTCCGCTTCTTGCGAACTTCTGGCCTGTACGATAGGCTGGCTTTTACGAACGCTGACTTTTTATAGTGACTCTCCTTTCTCTTTCATTTTTTATCCCCTCACCCCTTTCCCCCCGTGTAGGGTATCAAACCGATTATTCTTCTGGTTAACCGCCCTGCCTTTCCTCCTCCTCCTCCTCCTCCTCCTAAATTGAAAATCTGGATAGAACAATATAAAAAAAATGTAGAATGCAAAAAGCATTACTGTCAGTTTTCTGTGGCAGACATGTGATACGGAAGCTAGAGCAGAGCCATTACTGAATTATCTGAGGCTCTGGCTTCGAAACACAGATTACGGAGTTAGTATGCAAGTAGATGACTGGGAAAAAATTTCGGATATGATGGTACATTAACGGCGAAAGCTAACAATTGGGTAAGGTTCACGAGTTTCCTGGTAACGCATACAATATTAAACGCTGAAAAGATATGACGGAGTTTTTTTAGGATGAAAAAAAAAACCACTCCTACGTAATAACGTGGAGAAAAATGTGTTTGAATGGCTTTAGCTGTAGCTAGTACCAGGGTCCTTGTATGGACGGCACTGAACTACAAAAAAGAATGTGTACGAAATCATTCAAAAGCTACGGATTAATGAAGGCAAATTTAACCTAGTAAGCAACGAGACCATGATCTAAAATGTTTCATGTTCAACGTTTGCTCTTTGAAGACGATACGGCGCCATCAGTCTTGAACTCTACAGGAAAACGCTGGCTAAGCATTTTTGAGCAACGGGAAATAAAACCGCGCGCCTCAGACAACTGCCACATAAATCCGTGCTTCCATAAAAATGGGGGACGGAGCTTAATGGAATAGCCGATATTAAGCACTATGCAGTGACAACTAGCCGGGTAGTGCGGCGGAGAGGGGCGCCGATGACAGCATCTGCCGAACGCGCGACTCCCTCTGCTATGCAGAAGGCGCGCCAAGACGCACACGCTGGACCACGCGGGCTGTGCCCCAGCTCCCGTGGGCAGGGCCACTCACGATGTCGTCGTCGCTGACCATGAAGTAGAGCGGCTCGTCGCCGCCCGGCTGGGTGACCACGTACGTGCCGATGGGCGAGTTCTCGTCCACGAATCCCTCGGTGGCCGACGCCAGCAGGATGGGCGGGTTGCTGTCCACCACCCGCACGCCGATGGTGAGACGCGCTGTGGCAAACCTCCGGCTCTCGGTGTCTTCTTCGGCCTGTGTCGCGAGAAGCCGAGAGAGGGTCAAGTGAGAACAGCCGCAGCACTCAGTCGCCACGACTAACGGTTGATCCGCGGGGAGACTGACTGCGGATGACGGTCGTTTTGAAGTTAGCCTCTAAGGCGGCTGTTCTCTGAGGGACTCACGGATGTGTCAACACGGGCAGTCAGCAAAGGACTTACCCGTGTACCCCTTTTAGTCCTTCCTGTCTCAGAGTGTGCATGAAATTAAGGACTCGGTCGTGTCTTTTTGGCCAATGTCGTTTAGCGACTAGGCGCTCTATTCCCCACACTTAAGCCTGTTTCACACGCAATCGAAAACGCTCGCGATTCCTGCCGCCGCGGCGCAAAAACCTGCTCTGAGCCGTTGTGGCGTGTCGAGCGTCCGGGCCGACGAGGTTCCGACAAGTTGGGAAATTTTCGCCACTACGCGCCGCTCCATCGCTCCGCGACATCTCATCTCTGTCACATCGCCAGCGCCCAGCGCATAAGGCCCCATGCATGAAATACAGCCACGCTAGACGCTACTTCATTTGCTCCCACCGGACGCAAAATACTTGTGGAAGTGAGAAGAGCATTGAGCGTCGAAAATCAGTAGCTGCAGGAAGCACAAACTGCACGCTTTAGGCTCCGCTAGTAACCGTGGTATCGTCACCTAAAAGTGACGGCGCTCATGCACAGCACAGTCATGCCGATGCGAACCCCGATGTTCCCGCCTTTTGACAGTCCCCGTGAGGAAAGCGTACGGGAACCAACGCTTTCCTCTTCTGCGAGCTGGTGTTGGCGGGTGTCTCCCACAGCCCATTGCCGAATTTAGTGGCCCTTTTCGACTTCTTTCTGAAAATTTTCCAGAGCTCCACCAATGCATACCTTGACAATAATCTCGAAGCTTCTCGCCAACGATCGGTCAACGGGCTTGAGCTGGCGCACGAGGCCGCTGTCTCTGTCGATGTCAAAATAGTTGTGGTAGAACGACGGCGTACCTGCGAAGGTGAAACAAACACACTCAAATGTTGGTAATGATGATGATTCGTTTTTCTAATGGCGCAACAACAGATTGGCCTAAGAACGCCAATACACACAAAGAAGACATTACCCGACGGAATAAAAATTGTTCCTTATTATTGCCCTCGATTAGAGCGGCGTATTGGACGAAACAGAAGCCAACGAAACGACCGGTTACAGCATCAGCAGCGATCGACATGCGACAGTAAGGTCCACACTCGGAAAGGTTCAACGCAAAAGTGATTTTGTGTCCGCTTCAAATTTCCGTTCGATCCGCACTTCGCGAAACAATAATTTATTCCGCATGCACTTTTGAAACTGTCGAGCATGAGCCTTCGAGTCCCCCCC
This sequence comes from Amblyomma americanum, assembly GCA_030143305.2. Lineage (NCBI taxonomy): Eukaryota > Metazoa > Arthropoda > Arachnida > Ixodida > Ixodidae > Amblyomma > Amblyomma americanum. The sequence goes on from JARKHS020032271.1 coordinate 69,699, forward strand.
CCCCCCCCCATACACGCACACTTCGGGCTTTACCATATTCCTTGAGTTACAGAAGACTTCTGGGAACCTTCACGTAAAACCATCCTGTTGCGTACAAGCGCCACGATGTTCTGCATCTTATCGCCGTAATGTTCGAAATAAGCGACTTACAGTTTCCTTTTCTATGACAGACATGGCAAATCTTATCACAGAAATAGTTTTTAATGTCAGATACCCTAGAGACAGGATTTTTCCCGTCTAGCGATATAACAATTATTCCGCCTTTAAATGCTGATCAGCGTTTATTTATGGGAAAGCCGCAAAGTCAAAAGCCGACGACAACGACAGTGAAAGCGAAACATTTCGCACGCGGAGCCGATGCGAGCAATGTACACAGAAAAACAGCTCTCACAAGTTCAGAACGCTGTCTTGTCGCGTTGTTTTGTACCGATAGGTTAGCATGGCTGCATTCCTTCTGTTGAGCACTCCCTCAGAACTTACTCGTTCACTAGAAGGGGCTCTGTCACGTCCGGCTCCTGTGCGTTTCCCCCGCGAATCCGTTTTAACGCTCTCGCTCTCTAACACTTGAAGTCACGTTACGTTCTCTGCTGCAAGATCCTAACATTTTTCTCTCCGTAATGACGCGCAGACCAAAGTTCAGGGAGAACGCG